>JAWZYT010005427.1:0-18018 GCA_034508575.1 Petrolisthes manimaculis
ACCTAACGTATTATGGCGGAAGCGTTTCAAGTCTAGTTTCCATCCATGGTTTCTAGTTGCATTAGTGTTTAAGCTAAACAGGCACTGAGAGAGAGAGAGAGAGAGAGAGAGAGAGAGGTGGTTGATTGGTTGGTTGGTTGGTGAGGAGAAAGAAAGAACGAAAAGAAATACCCCACCTATTTCTCGGAACCTAAGATCAAACTCCCTCTCCACAACTATATACCAAGAAAACTCCTCTCGTGTGTGTGTGTGTGTGTGTTTATTTGTTTGTTGGTTTGCCTTTAAAGTGCACGAGTTCATAAATAAATCAGATGCTCTGATGTCCTTGTTTTTGACTCTGAAGGAATGAAAATGAGGCGAGGCCCATGCATGCACCCCGAAACTTTCAAAACATCGTTTCCACCACAGCCTTGATTAATTAGAACAGTCTTGGTTGAGGGACTTGGTTGGTTGGTTTGGTATATACGGGGGTTTGGTTTTGTGGTGGTTTTGTTGTGGGTTGTGGTGTTGGGGGTGGTTTTGTTGTGGGTTGTGGTGTTGGGGGTGGTTTTGTTGTGGTTTGTGGTGGTGGTGATTTTGTTGTGGTTTGGGTTGGGCTGGGTATAATTATAGGGTGTGTGTAGGAGTTTGATCAAAATTGTATAGTAAAGGAATTTAGAGCAGAGTGGACTGTTAATATTATCATTGTTGTTGTTGATTATTTTCAGGAACTGGCAACAGACGTCTTGCAAAGTCCGATACACACACACACACACACACACACAATATATATATATATATATATATATATATATATATATATATATATATATATATATATATATATATATATATATATATATATATATATATATATATATATATATATATATATATATATATATAAACTAAAACTAGATGAAACCAGAAAAAGCAACTAGATTATACGATGATGATGATAATGTTCTTGATTAAAAACGAAAGCATCGACTGTACGATAATAATAATAATAATGCAGTAACTTTCTTGAATACGAAAACGCTTGACCGCACGATGATAATAATAATAATAATAATAATAATAATAATAATAATAATGGAGAAAGTGGTGGATGGAGTTGGTCGTGAATTTGCCCCCCCCCCCCTCCCCCTATAAAGTGGGGGGTGGGGGGGTATACAACTCATCTGGTGGCGACGGGGTGGAGAGGTAAGAGGGACGCTTAGTGTGGGGAGGTGTCACCGCCAAGCCCTCTTAACTCACATACCAAATTCAGGCTGGGGATTAATGACGGCTGGGTACGTGGGTGGTTGGTGGTGTGTGGTTGTGGTGTGGTGGTTTTAGTTGGATTGTGTGGTGGGTGGTAGTTGTGGTTGTGGTGGGTGGTGGTGTAGTGATGTGTTTGGGGTGTGTGTTGTGGTTGTATTGTTGTATTGTAGTTGTGGTGGAGTGGTGTGTGTATTCATATAATTCAGCTTTTGTTTGGTGTATGTTGTGTTGTGTTTGGATGAAGTGTGGTTTTATAATGATATGCTCTGTTGTGTGTCTTGTGTGTTGAGTTGTGTTGTTGTGGGTGGAGTAAAGTGTCGTGTTTTGGTGTGATATAGTCATGTAAATTTCTATATTATGATAGTGTGGTGTCTTGGTCAAGTGTTAAGTACTGTACAGCCACAATCAAATATCCACCGACAGACGTTTTTCCTTCCATCGTGCAAATAAATCAGTATCATATCAAAATACTATCATACAACAACACCTTACGTCAACTCAACCCCCTCAGTTGTTATTATTATGATGAGATGCTGCAAAATCATACATGTGTTGTTTTTTATTACCAAGATATTTATTTACTTTACGATGGAAGAAAAGTGTCGGCGGATATTTGATTGTGGCTGTACATATGTTGGTGTGATGTGATGGGGTGTTGTGGTATGATTTAATGGCGTGGCGTTGTATGTATTGTGTACTGTGGTGTATAAATATATGAATAGTTATGGTGTAATGTGATGTTTTAGTATGTAGTTCAGTCGTGTAGTGAATTATCCTTCGCCTTCTCCCCATCCTACTCATCCTTCGTCTCCCTTTAATCCTCCTCCTTCACCTTGTCCCTCCCCTACCACCTACTCCTTCACCTTCTACCTCCTGAGCTACTCCTCCTCCGTCTCCTCTGCCTCCTGTTGCCTGTAGTTCCTTTGTATTCACCTTGTCCCTCCTCCTCCTCCTCCTTTACTTTCTCTATTCCTCCTCCTCCTCCTCCTCCTCCTCCTCCTCCTTTACCTTCTCTATTCCTCCTCCTCCTCTTCCTCTATTCCTTCACAGCCTCCTATCCCTCCTTCTCCTACTCCTTCCTCCTCATATCTCCTTCCTACTAATATCTCCTTCCTACTCGTCTACTGTCTCCCCCTCCTACGCCCCCCAACGCCCTCCCCCAGCTCCTTTTCCTCGTGTTGCCTGCCTGACATGAAAGAGAGGAAGGAGGAAGTGAAGCTAACGAGGAAAGAGATGAGAACACCTGACAGCAGGGAGAGGAGGGAGTGGGAAGAGTGAGAGGGAGGGAGTGAAAGAGTGAGAGGGAGAGAGGGAGTGAGTGAGAGTGAGAGGGAGGGAGAGAGGAGCGAAAGAGATAGTGGGAAGAGGAGGGAAAGGAGTGAATTAGTGAGAGGAAGGGAGAGAGGGAGGGAGGGAGGAGTGAATTAAATAGTGGGAAGAGGAGAGAGAAAGGAGTGAATAAGTGAGAGGGAGAATGAGAGAAAGGAGAGTTAACGAGGTATGTTGTAGAAAAGAGAGAAGTGGAAGGAGGGAAATATATAAAGAGAAAGAAGAATTTGTAAAAGAGAGAGAAATAAAAGTGGAAGGAAAATGAGGAGAGAGAAATAAAAGTATAGGAAAAGAAAAAGAAGAAGAAGTAGTAGGAATAAAAGAGAAGGAACGAAGGAGAGAAGGGAAACAGGAGAATAAAAATGAAGAGTCGAGAAAAAAAGATTTAGTCACCTGAGGGAAGGAAGACTGGAGATGACGCAGAGAGAGAGAGAGAGAGAGAGGGGGGGGAGGGGAGATGAGGAAGAGACAAAGTTAAGTGTGTGTGTGTGTGTGTAAGAGAGAGAGAGAGAGAGAGAGAGAGAGAGAGAGAGAGAGAGAGAGAGAGAGAGAAATGTTGTTTGAGAAAGAGAGAGGAAGACAAGTGAAGTGTATGCACGAGAGAGAGAGAGAGAGAGTGAGTGAGTGAGTGAGGGGAGGCATGAAGGCAGACTGGCCCAGCAACTTTCACTCTTTGATGCCACTCGTTATGAATTCACCTCGCTTCTCTCCTCCATTTTCCCTCCCTTTCCTCCCTCCCTCCCTCACTTTCCTCCCTTACCTTCATTTTTTCCTCCCTCTCCCTCATTTTTCCTCCCCATCCCTTCCTCCTTTACCTTCATTTTCCTCTCCATTTCCTCCCTCTCCTCCATTTTCCCTCCCTTCCTCCCTCTCTTTCCTCCCTCCTCCCTCCTTTCCTCCATTACCTTCATTTTTTCCTCCCTCCTCCTCCCACCTTTCCTCCCTCTCTCCTTCCCTCCCTTACCTTCATTTTTCTCTCCCCCCTCCTTTCCTTTCTCTCCCCTCTCTTCCTTTCTCTCCCCTCTCTTCCTTTCTTTCTCTTTCCCTCTTACTTTCTCTCCCCCTCTCTTCCTTACTTCCCCCTCCCCCCCTTTCTCTCCCCTCCCTTGCCTTCACCTTCATGTTTTCCTCCCCTCTCTGACCTCTCCTATTTCCTTCATTCCTTCTCTCTTTCTTCCTTCCCTCTCTATTTCCTCCTTCTCTCTCTCTCTCACCACTCGGCTCTTTCTTTCATCCTTTCTCTCCTCACTCCCTCACTTCTCCCTCTTCTTCTTAATTATACTTATTATTCATTCGTTGATTATACCCCCCCCCCCCCCCCTCTCTCTCTCTCTCGCTCGCTCGCTCTTTCTCTCACACGCAAAAACGAGAGAAAAATAGGGACCGTGTGGGGGGGGGGGGGTAGGAGGGGGGTAACACACCACGTAAAATATTCAACATTTTAGTTACATTTTAACTTTTTCCGATGAAGTTTACTCCACCGTTGTATGTCCAGTATAATGTACGTAAAAAAAAAAAAAAAAAAATCTTTATCCCATCATTTTCTCCTAAATAAAATATAATGATCACCGATTGTCACAGTAAAAAAAAAAAAAAATTACGACCATATTTTATTTATTATATATATATATATATATATATATATATATATATATATATATATATATATATATATATATATATATATATATATATATATATATATATATATATATATATGTATATATATATATATATATATGTATATATAAATATATATTTTATTTACCAGCTGTATTAATTAATTTTTTAGAGTGTGTGTGTAATGGTGTGATAATAGAGGTACTAAAAATAATGATGATAATAATAATAATAATAAAAATAATGATAAGCAGTTTTCATTACTTTTAATTAATTATGTGATGACAAAGGGACACACAAATAAAATGATACGTGTACTCGATCCATCTGAGGAATTTTACATACAAATTAATATCGGGTGATTTTCTCTGAATTTTAATCGTGAGTGTGTGTGTGTGTGTGTGTGTGTGTGTGTGTGTGTGTGTGTGTGTGTATATGTATGTGTGTGTGTGTGTGTGTGTGTGTTTTGGGAGGGAGTAATCAGTTTTATTTTACTTTATTTTATTTTTTTCGTCATTCTTTGAACAAATAACTAATATATTTAACTTTTTCATTTTAATCCAGGCAGTCAACCATGAGGGGATAATTTTTGTTTATACTGTTGCCCCCCCCCCCTCTCTCTCTCTCTCTCTCTCTCTCTCTCTTTCTCTCTCCTTCTCACCTCCTCTGCTTCCCTCTTATCGTAATTTCTCAGCCACTTCTCCTTTATCACCCTTCTGCCTCTCTATCTCCTCCTTCCTTGCTAGTTTCCCTCTCTCCTCCTCTCTCCTTATCGTAATTTCTCGCCTACTTCGCCTTTATCTGCTCTCTGTCTCTGTCTCTCTCTCTCTCTCTCTCTCTCTCTCTCTCTCTCTCTCTCTCTCTCTCTCTCTCTCTCTCTCTCTCTCTCTCTCTCTCTCTCTCTCTCTATCTCTCTCTCTCTCTCTCTCTCTCTCTCTCTCTCTCTCTCTCAAGATTTGACTCCCCTTAGAATCAATGATCGTGGTAATTGGTGTTCGCTTGTCTTCCTCTTCTCCCCTCATTTCCTCCCCTCTCTTCTCCCCTCTCACTACCCCTTCTTATCTGTTATGTCTTATTTCCCTTTCTCTATCCCCTCTTTCCCTCTTATTTCACCCTCCATCCCCCTCTTTTTCTCACCTTAACCTCTCAATTTACCCCCCCTACTCTCACTCAATTTACCCCCCCCCTACTCTCTCAAATTACCCCCCTCTACTCACTCTCAAATTACCCCACCCTGCGCTCACTCAATTTACCCCCATTACTCTCACTCAATTTATCCACCCCCTACTCTCACTCAAATTACCCCCCCTACTCTCACTCTCAATTTACCCCCCCCCCCCTCTACTTTCCCTCATGCAAAGTGGCCGGGATAGAGGTGGGGGGGTGTTAGGATGGGGGGGGGGGAGTAAGGGTTGATGGGGCCACACTCAGACAAGCAGACAGTGACACACACCATCCCTACACTCACTGATTGCCACCATGTGTTACTGTGTGTGTGTGTGTGTGTGTGTGAGAGAGAGAGAGAGAGAGAGAGAGAGAGAGAGAGAGAGAGAGAGAGAGAGAGAGAGAGAGAGAGAGAGAGAGAGAGATCTTTCGCTGACTGGATTGGTTGGTCTGGATTGAACTGGATTGATCTGGCCTCAACTGGATTGGTCTGGCCTCGACTGGAATGAACTGGATTGGTCTGGATTAAACTGGATGGATCTGGATTGGTCTGAATTGAACTGGATTTGTTCTGGTGTGAATCCATTATCATATGCCATGTCATTTTATTTTCCTTTTACATCCTTCCTGCTTTTTCTATCACCTTTCCTCATTATTTCTTTTATTCCTGCTTTACTCATCCCTTTTAATCTCTCTCTCACTCTCTCCTCCTCTATTTCCCTCTCTCTCTCTCTCTCCCTCCTCTATTTCCCTCTCTCTCTCTCTCTCCTCCATTTCCCTCTCTCTCCTCTATTTCTCTCTCTCTCTCTCCTCCATTTCCCTCTCTCTCTCCTCCATTTCCCTCTCTCTCTCTCCTCCATTTCCCTCTCTCTCTCTCCTCCATTTCCCTCTCTCTCTCTATCCTTCCTCCATTTCCCTCTATCCCCTTCCTTTTCTGCTTCCTCTTCTATTTCCTACTTCTGTTTACTTCTCTCACTCCTATTCTATTTCTATTTTATTCCTTATTCTATTTCCTACCTCTATTACCTTCCTTTACTCCCTGTTTCTCCCCTCCTGGCTATCTCTTCCTATCTCCTTCCTTCTCTTTCCTATCTCCTTCCTTCTCTTTCCAAATATATTCCCCGGCTTCTCTTATCTACTTCTTCCCCTACCTCCCTCCTCTTCCTCTTTCCCCTTCCTCTTCTCCCTCTTCCCCCCCTCCCCTCCTCCCCTCTTCCTCTCTCCTTTTCCTCTTCTCCCTCTTTCCTCCCCACATCTTCCTTTTCTCCATCCTCCCTCCCAACTTCCCTTCCCTCCCTCCCTCCTTCCTTTCCCCCCTCCTCCCTCCTTCCTTTCCCCCCTCCTCCCTCCTTCCTTTCCCACCCCCCTCCCCTCCCTTCTCGCCCCCAACCCCGCACCCCCTAGTTTGCGTGCTTCGTACAGGAAAAGTTATAAGAGTGATGCGTAAAGTTGGGGGTCGAGGAGGAGGGGGGGGGAGAAGGGAAACTGTGTGTGTGTGTGTGTGTGTGTGTAAAAGGTAGTAAGATTTTTTTGTTTTTATCTAAAAGTAAATTATTAGAATCTTATGTTGCGTTTGTGGTGTTAGTGTTAGTGTGTGTGTGTGTGTGTGTGTGTGTGTGTGTGTGTGTGGTGGTGAAGTGATGGTGGTGGTAGTTTTTTTCTCCCTTCCCTTCTCCTCCTCCTCCTCCTCCTCCTCCTCCTCCTCCTCCTCCTCCTCCTCCTCCTCCTCCTCCTCCTCCTCCTCCTCCTCCTCCTCCTCCTCCTCCTCCTCCTCCTCCTCCTCCTCCTCTTCTCTTCTTCCCTCTTCTCTCTCTCCTCTGTTCCCCTCCCTCACCACCGTTTCTTTGTCCCCTCCCTCTCCTCTCTTCTCCCCTCCCCTCTCTTCCCAACCCATCCTCTGTCCACTTGCTCCCCTTCCTCAAACCCCCAGGACCCCCCCCCAACACCCCCCCCCCCAACACCCCCTACCCCCCAAAGTGACCCCCTCAAGAATGGCCATATCCCCTTGCTGTTAAGATTAGTTACAGTCTCTTACTTCCTTCCTCCCTCCCTCTTCCTCCTTGGCTGCTAAGATATTGGCACTACTTTAAAGGTTATGGCGCCCCCTCGGACCAGAGACGATACATCCTTTTCCTCCCCCCAAGCTGTCCCTTCCTTACCTTCATTTTCCTTAGTGTTTGCTTTCCTTACTTACCTTCATTTTCCTTCGTGTTTCCTGTCCCTTCTTACCTTCATTTTCCTTCGTGTTTCCTGTCCCTTCTTACCTTCATTTTCCTTAGTGTTTGCTTTCCTTACTCACCTCTATTTTCCTTCGTGTTTACTGTCCTTACTTACCTTCATTTTCCTTCGTGTTTCCTGTCCTTCCTTGCCTTCATTTTCCTTCGTGTTTACTGCCCATCCTTTCTGGTTCCTCCTCCTCCCTTAGGCTACGGTACAAAGTTTATCTGGCTAAGTATATTCTTCTTTCATCAGCATTTATCGACTATTTTTCCGTCTTTCCATCCCATCCCATCTCATCTCTCCTCACCTCTGTTCTTTCATCCTTCTTTATTATCGACTCTTTTCCGTCTTTCCCATCTCTCCCCATCTCTGTTCTTTCATCCTTCTTTATTATCGACTCTTTTCCGTCTTTCCATCACATCCCATCTCATCTCTCTCATCTCTTCTCTCTCATCTCATCTCTCTTATCTCTTCTCTCTCATCTCATCTCTCTTATCTCTTCTCTCTTATCTCATCTCTTCTCTCTCATCTCTTCTCTCTCATCTCTTCTCTCTCATCTCTTCTCATCTCTTCTCGTCTCCTTCATATTCCTACTTTCATAATCCTTGAGATAGTGACCAAATCAACAAAAAACAACCCTTACCTTCAAACAGAAAGTAAACAATACGAGGATAATAACAGTGACGACACAATCAACTCGTGACACGTAAACAAGAACAGATAAACAACCACATGCCAATCAAAACAATAGCATGAAAAAATAACTAACTCTGGCACTCAAAAAAATTAGATATAAAAAAATTAAAATCGGCATGACATTCACAACAACAACAACAACAACAACAATACACAAGCAAGAAGGAAAATCAGGCTCACACTCAAAACAACAACAAAAACAACAACACAAGCAAGAACGAAACTCAGATTAACACTCAAACATTGAAAGGAAATCGACTGTAGCACTCAAGCAATAACAAGCAAGCAAGCAAACAAACAAGCAAGCAAGCAAGCAAGGAAGGAAGGCTTAATGTGAGACTGTTAATTACCTCCCAAGTGACGCATTAGAGAGAGAGAGAGAGAGAGAGAGAGAGAGAGAGAGAGAGAGAGAGAGAGAGAGAGTGAGTGTAAGATGTTCCTCCTTTCATTTGCTTGGTTATGAGAGAGAGAGAGAGAGAGAGAGAGAGAGAATGTTCCTCCTTTCCTCAGCTCCGTTTAGAGAGAGAGAGAGAGAGAGAGAGAGAGAGAGAGGGAGAGAGTAAGATGTTCCTCCTTTCCTCTGATTGGCTCCTGATTGGTTTGCTCCTCTTCCTTCACCACTCAGGTTTTACTATCGCCATCCAGTTTCCACGTACACACACACACACACACACACATACAGACATATACAGTACATACACACATACATACACACATACATACATATAAAGTACATATATACATAACTTACACACTCCCCATCAAATGAAACACACACACACACTCTCTTACTCTCTCTCTCTCTCTCTCTCTCTCTCTCACACACACACACACACACACACACACACACACACACAGGTCTTACGCCTTTCGTGGCCATCACCATTCCGCCTGATATCCGATCTTGTGAATATCGGTGTGTTTGTTATCCAGGTTAATCTAAGCTGTACCGTATTCAACTACATGTTTACCCTCGCTTAGAAGAGAGAGAGAGAGAGAGAGAGAGAGAGAGAGAGAGAGAGAGAGAGAGAGAGAGAGAGAGAGAGAGAGAGAGTGTGTGTATGTGTGTGTCTTTATTTGTTTTTATTTTGTTTTTTGTTTGTGTATGCGTGTCTTTATATGTATGTGTGTGTGTTTGTGTGTGTATATATGTGTATGTATGTCTCTGTATGTATGTGTCTTTTGTATGTGTGTGTGTGTGTGTGTGTGTGTGTCCCTCCCATCTCACCACACGACCGTACCCTGGTTTATATGAGACAATAAACCTTTCCCAGACCTTAATTATACGAGCAGTGTGTGTGTCACCCCAGACCATCTCACCTACAAAATTATAAGTATATAGTAATTTTTTTTTTTTTTTTTTTAGTTTACATAGAAGACGAAGAAACTGAAACTTGATGTGTGGAAAAATATAATGAAAAATGTAAAAAAAAAGGGTAAGATTTCAAAGGCTGAAACTTGACCTGTGGGAAAATTAGAATAACAAAAAATATATAAATTAAAAAAAGGCAAGAATTTTAGAAGCTGAAACTTGACGTGTGGAAAAATTAAAATAAAGAAAAATAGAGAGCAAAATTTCAGTCATCAAGCTATCCCCTCTGACTATAATCCCTAATGACTCACCCCAATCACCCTATAATCACCCTAATCACCCTATAATCACCCCAATCACCCTATAATCATCCCAATCACCCTATAATCACCCCAATCACCCTATAATCACCCTAATCACCCTTGGCTTTGTGCTGGGGTTGTAAAGTTTTGAGTGCTTCTGATTCCTCCAAACGATACCACAAAACAGATATTCCTATTAGTTATTATATATTAATAATAATGATAAAAATAATATAATGTTAATGTAATAATAAAATAATATTTTTAATAATTATTATAATAATTTTCATATAAAAAATAATAAAGTTAATGATAATAACAAAATAATAATAATTTTAATATTAATAATAATAATAGTTAAAGAAAGTAATAGTAACAATAATAATAACAATACCAGCTGATAAAAAAATGAAATATATACAAAAATAAAAACTTCTGATATGATTGGAGGTAAAAAAAAAAAAAAAAAATCTTAATGAACACTGCTTCTGACATTAACTGAAAAAAAATAATAATAATAATAATAATAATAATAAAAAAAAAAAAATAATAATAAAAATAAATATAAGCTAATAAAACTGTCCTCTTTCAAATGACGTCACGATCAAGTCTAAAGAGTGATGTTGTTTGTTTGCTTTTTTATTTTGTTTTTTATTTTCGCCTCAACACGCTAATTGTTCCGCTCGGAGGAAAGGGGGGTGGGTTGGGGGGGGGGGGGGGAAGGAAGGGGGGAGGGGGGGTGTCATTAGCTGGCGTATTTCCCTAATGAAGTACCGCTAAATTGATGTTGAGAGAGAGAAAGAGAGTTACATAGAGTTACATAGAATCACAGACCACAACAGACCTTACGGTCCACACGGGGTGATCTGATTAGAAGGTTACTGGTAGAGAATGAAAATCTCCCCAGTGATAGTCGTAGGTAAGGATAGCAAAGTAGAAGGCTCTCTCCCCACCCTCCAATCCCTCCGGCCTTAGCCGTACTGGAAATAAAGTTAGGAGTCAGAACCTTGTGGAGTTGGTAGAGAAAACTCCACAAGGAAATTTTATAGGAAAGATAGAAAGTAGTTGAAATTTGGCTAACTTGCCACCTGTAATGGGCAAAAAATTATTCATTAGTAAACATCGATAGTCGGGGATTAGATGCAAGGTGTTTATCAAGGCGACGTTTGAAGCTATCTACTGTGTTACATTCTATTACGTTACGGGGAAGCCCATTCCATAAGTTGACGACTCGGTTAAAAAAGAAATTCTTGGATTCGTGGGAATTAAAAGATTTACCTATGATTTTACAGCCATTACCTCTCGTGTAGTTTGATTGATCGATATTGAAATATTTGTTGCAGTCCATATTGTCTATGCCTTTGATTATTTTGAATACCTGGATTAAGTCGCCTCTCAATCTACGTTGTGCTAATGGGAATAGATTCAATTTATTTAGCCGCTCTTCATACGTTTTGTTTCGTAGACATGGTATCATTTTAGTAACTCTACGTTGGACTCGTTCCAATTTTACTATATCTTTCTGGTAGTACGGGCACCAGGCTTTGACACAATATTCCATAAGGGGACGGACCAAGGAATTATACAAAGTGAGGATTGTGTCTTTAGACTTATACTCGAATGCTCTGCCAATAAAGCCGATAGTTTTATTTGCTTTCTTAATTACTTCCGTACATTGCTGACTGGGTTTTAGGTTACTTGATATTGTGACCCCTAAGTCTGTCTCTTGATCCACGCTTTTAATTTGATTACCATTTAACGAGTAGTTTGCAATTACGTTACGATGTCCGATATGGAGTACTTTACATTTATCTGCATTGAAGGACATTTGCCAAGTTTTCGCCCAATTCGACAATTTATCGAGATTATCTTGCATTTCTTTAGTTTGTGCGTTAGTGAGTACTGTATTTGCAATTTTAGTGTCATCTGCAAACTTCGATATTATGCATGAGAGACCTTCATCTATGTCGTTTATGTAAACTAGGAAAAGGATTGGGCCTAAAACAGACCCTTGTGGCACCCCGCTCGTAACGCCAGTCCAATTAGATGATTTACCATTTATTACCACACGTTGTTTACGGTTTCTTAGCCAGTTCTCTATCCATCTTACGGTGTCGCCTTGGATTCTGTGAGATTTTAATTTAGTTATTAAACGTTTATGGGGAACTTTGTCAAAGGCTTTTTGGAAATCAAGATAAATTATGTCTACTGCTTTACTCTTATCATATTCGTTAAAAATGTCATTTAAAAAGTCTAATAGATTCGTTAGGCAAGAGCGTTTATTGCGGAAACCGTGTTGAGTGTCTCTGAGTAAGTTATTTTCCTCTAAATGATTTGTAAGTTTATCTCGTATGATTGTCTCTAACATTTTGCATACTACTGACGTTAGGCTGATAGGGCGATAATTACTAGGTAAAGATTTACTGCCTTTTTTAAATATTGGTGTTACGTTAGCGAGCTTCCAATCATCAGGTATTGTTCCAGTGTGTAAAGAATAATTAAATAGCAGAGTCAGAGGTTTTACTATTTCGCTTTTAGCTTCCTTTATTACGCGAGGGGAGATCGTGTCAGGCCCAGGTGACTTATTTACATTTAATTTATCAATACATTTGATTACGTCATTTTCTGTTATGCTGATATTATTTAAAACCTCGGTGTTTTCATTTTGGACTGTTGTTTCAGCTGGTATATCGTTCGGGTTTTCTATAGTAAAGACTGATGCAAAGAAAGTATTTAGGATACTACTCATTCGCTCTTCATCTGTCGTAAAGTCCCCATTTTCATCAAGAATTGGACCGATAGTTGACGTAAGTACTTTCTTTTGTCGAATATAACTGTAGAACTCTTTCGGGTTTGTCTTACTCTGATTTGCAACGTGTTTTTCAATTTCCTTTTTACTCTGTTTGATTAACTTTTTGGCTTTTCTTCGTAAGTCTGTAAACTTGGCACGGTCGTCATTATTGGCTGTGATTTTTACTTTATTATGGGCGTTCTTTTTGGCTCGTAAACAGTCGGCTATATCTTTACTCCACCACTTGGGCTTTAAATTTTGTGCTGAACGTCGGTTTTTTAATGGTATGCTATCCCTGACCGCTTTTGTGTACGCATTAGTGAAAAAGTTCCATTGTGTATTTATGTCAATAGTGTCTCGCAGACATTTCCAGTCGGTTTCTTTTAGTATCGCTCTGAGTTGGTTGAAATTGGCTTTTCTAAAATCGGGGATTTTTTCGTAGCTGTACTTTATGTCGCTTTTGTTAAAATTTATACTGAAAGTTATTATGCGGTGGTCGCTATTGGTAAATTCTTCACCTACGTTAGTATTCTCTATCATGTCTTCGTTTGTTGCAAATACTAGGTCAAGAACATTATTTCCGCGAGTTGGGCTGTTGACAAATTGGATAAGGGAGCTCTCTTGTAAGTTAGTGTAAAGATCTTGACCATAATGAGCTGATAACGGTTCTCCCCACTTTGTTACTGGTAAATTAAAGTCACCAAGAATTATGGAATGTTGCGTGTTAATAATTTCGTTTAATTGCTCATAGATATCACGGTCGGTTTGTACAGGTTGAGCTGGGGGTCTGTATAATAAAGCTAACAAAAGTTTCGCCCCACAAATATTTCTAATGAGTATATAAAGTGTATCTACGTTATCAATATGTGGCTTTGATAATAGGATTGGTTTAAGATCGTCTTTAATATATAATAGAACTCCGCCTCCCCTTTTATTTGTTCGTCCTTTTTCAAATATTGTGTAACCTGGAATTTTATACTCTGCTAGGAAATCTCTGCTTTCAGTATTTAGCCACGATTCGGTTATGCCGATTATATCATAATTTTCTGTGAAAGTTAATTCCTCTAAATCTGTAAATTTGTTATGGATGCTGCGAGCGTTTACGTAAAATACCTTTAAGCTATTTCGGTTTACTCTATTTGTTTGTTTTACGTTACCTGACCTTGACGTACCTGGGTAGTCCCGTTTTTTGATCGGTGGTTGATGACCGCGTCGTTCAGCAAACGTCCGAAACGGGCTGATCCCACCTGGTTCAAATGGACACCATCATCTGAGAATAAAGAGTTATCAAAAAAGAAGTTGTCCCAGGTGTTGATGAAATCGACGTTCTCCTCGTTGCAGATGCTGGCAAGTCGTCGGTTGATGCTGGTGGCGGTGTTGTAGAAGCGGGTGTCGGCTTGTCTGCGGGGGATGATTCCAGAAAGTATTATGTTTTTAGTTTTCTCCTTGAACTTACCAATCAACTTACGGTACTTGTTGAGTAGCTCCTCCGATCGGGTCTTCAATACATCGTTGGTTCCGACGTGGATGACGTACGTGGTGTTGTCGGGGGCCTGGCGTGTCACTTCATCCACTACGTTGGTCACGTCGTCTAGGCCGCCACCTGGGATGCAGAAGCGCTTCCTAGTCTTGGGTGCTCGACCACAAAACTCGGAGAGTTGACCCCTTACCATGGAGTCACCAACCAGCCTGACCTCGGTGTCGTCTTCATCGTCGTCTTGTGCCAGGATCTTGAAGCGGTTTTGACAAGTAGTGATGGGTATGATGTTCT
Organism: Petrolisthes manimaculis; assembly: GCA_034508575.1. NCBI lineage: Eukaryota > Metazoa > Arthropoda > Malacostraca > Decapoda > Porcellanidae > Petrolisthes > Petrolisthes manimaculis. The sequence goes on from JAWZYT010005427.1 coordinate 14,451, forward strand.
TCCTGGGTCGTGTGTTGTTCCTGACGACGCGGAACTCCTCCTGTGAAGATGGTGTAGTTGGTGGTGCCTGTGGAGGTAAGGGAGTAGAGGCAGTCTGTACAGGGGCTGTGACGACGGGTTCTGTAGGCGTCGCTGTCATTCCTACGTTCATTGCGGCGAATTCCTGTAGTGTTTCCAACTTCTCGTTCAGGGCCTCGATCTTGCAATGTGCTGCCTTCAGGTCGGTCGACAAATCCTCTCGTAACTGGCAGAATCTACAGATATGGACGTCTCTGTTCGCGAAAATAGTAGGGCCAAAAGTTCCAGAGCAAGTCAAACAGGTGTATTGAGGTGCCATGGTGAATATTTATTGATTTTTTTTTGCTTGTCAATTTGTAAATTTACTTATTTAAATTGGATTAATTATTAATTTATATTTAGATTATTTATTTAGATTTAAATTATTTATTTATTTAGATTAAAATTATTTATTAATTTAGATTCAAACTATTTATTAATTTAGATTCAAACTATTTATTAATTTAGCTGTAAATTATTTATTAATTTATTTATTAATCTATTTATAAATTTATGATTTTATATGATTACTTAGTAGTGTTATTAATATTGTTTTGTTATTATTGAATTAATTTATTATTTATATATTATGAATTTATTTATAAACAAGATATACAAATGTGTAGGCCTGGAAAGGAATAAAGTTATTGAAAGGACAAAGAAATGCAAATGTCCCGGCCTAGAAGGGAATAAAGTTGTCAATTGGTCACGAACGTCTATAGAAATATATTAAAATTGAGTTAAATATGTATGCTGTAAAATTAAAACGTATTGATGAAAATATATATTTGGTAGTTAATTTATTGATCTATTTAACAATTTATTAGTCAATTAATTTAACAATCAATTTATCAATTTATTCAACAAATTATTTAACAATTAATTTATTAGTTAGTTTATCAATTTATTTAGCAATTAGTTTATTAATTTTATTTAATACTTTATTGATTTATATATTAAATTATTAATTAATTTATTAATTCAATAATATATTATTCTATTTGTTTAATAATCAATTTCAAGTTGGTGTGAATATGGAGTGATGTACGAAAATGTCGACTGTTGGTGTGGGTTTGAGGGGGGGGGGGAGATAGGGTATAGGTATAGGGTCAGGTGAGTAGGGATTATCTGGTGGGGGGCTGGGAATACCAAGGAGAGGTGAGGTGTAGGAGTGGAAGAGGATCACAAGGTAATGTGAGGTGAGGTAGGTGAGGTGAGGTGAGGAAGAGGATCACAAGGTAAGGTGAGGTGAGGTGAGGTGAGTGAGGTGAGGTGAGGAGTGGAAGAGAATCACAAGGTGAGGTGAGGTGAGTGTAGTGGGTAGGGGTTAAATTATGATATGGTGTTATTGTTTTAGGCCTGTAAGGGAATAATATCAACTGAACAAAAAGAAATATAAATGTGTAGGCCTGGAAAGCAATAAAATTATTGAAAGGACAAAGAAATGCAAATGTACAGTCCTGGAAGGAATAAAGTTGTCAATTGAACACGAACGTGTATAGAAATATATTAAAAATTGAATTAAATATGTATGCTGTAAACTTAAAATGAGTTGATGAAAATATTTATTTGGTAATTAATTTTATTTGGTAGTTAGTTTATTAATCTATTTATCAATTTATTTAACAATTTATTTATCAATTAGTTTATCAATATATGTAATAGTTAGTTTATTAATTTATTTATTAATTTATATATTAGTTTATTAATTAATTTACTAAATTCAATAATATATTATTATATTTATTTATTAAACAATTTCAAGTTGATGAGGATATGGGGTGATGGATGGGGGGACGATAAGGTACAGGTAGTGAGTGGAGATTAATGCTAAACAAGGAGAGGTGAGGTGAAGGTGAGGCTGTAGGAAGGTAGGTAGGGATTAATGTCCCTTGGGAGTGGGGGAAAAGAGAGGGGGGGTGTAGGAAGGTAGGTAGGGGCTAATGTCCCTTGGGAGTGGAGGAAAAGAGAGGTGAGGTGAGGTGAGGTGAGATAGGACGGGGGGGGGGGGGCGAGTTTACTGGACAAAGGCGGAGTGGAGAAGAGAATACAGTAAATTTGTAGTTTATACCTGGAATAAAATTAATATAGAATTTCAATATAGAAAATAAATAGAAATGTGGAATTAATATACAACAAACACGTTGGAAAACTGGCAACACAAATATGGGAAATAAAGAGTAAATAAAGAGTAAATAGTGAGTAAGAAAATAAAGTTAATAAATAGATAAATAAGTTAGTAAATGAAATTTATAATGTAGGGTACTTAATATGAGCTGGGATGAACGATCGCTTACATCCACGTAGAACACAAACAGCTCCAAACACTCGGGATTACACTGAACACACGCTAACACACACGGGATTACACAGAATACACGGGATTACACAGAAAGTACGCTAATACACATAGGATTTCACAGAACACACTCTAATACACGCGGGATTACACAGAACACTCGGGATTACACAGAACACACTCTAATACACATGGATTTACACAGAACACACTCTAATACACGTGGGATTACACAGAATACACGCTAATATACACGGGATTACACAGAACACACGGGATTACACTGAACACACTCTAATACACGCGGGATTACACAGAACACACTCTAATACACGCTGGATTACACAGAACACTCGGGATTACACAGAACACACTCTAATACACATGGGATTACACAGAACACACTCTAATACACGTGGGATTACACAGAATACACGCTAATATACACGGGATTACACAGAACACACGGGATTACACTGAGCACACTCTTAATACACGCGGGATTACACATAACACACTCTAATACATGCGGGATTACACAGAACACACTCTAATACACGTGGGATTACACAGAACACACTCTAATATACGCGGGATTACACAGAACACACGGGATTACACACAGTACACACAGTACTCCTCGTAGGAGCTAGTAAACGGAGTAGCGGGCAAGCACGAGCAAGCAGGGAGGTGTTGGCGTGAGCTAGGTCAGACCACAAGTGAGAGAGAGAGAGAGAGAGAGAGAGAGAGAGAGAGAGAGAGAGAAGAGAGAGAGAGAGAGAGAGAGAGAGAGAGGGGGAAAGAGAGAGAGAGAGGGGGAGTGAGAGAGAGAGGGGGGAGTGAGAGAGAGAGTGAAAGAGAGAGAGAGAGAGAGAGAGAGAGAGAGAGAGAGAGAGAGAGAGAGAGAGAGATGAGAGAGAATGAGAGAGAGGGGGAAAGAGAGAGAGAGGGGGAGTGAGAGAGTGAAAGAGAGAGAAGAGAGAGAAATGTCTACTTCGGCCAATAATTTCAGACATTATCTCTCTCTCTCTCTCTCTCTCTTCTCTCTCTCTCTCTCTCTCTCTCTCTCGTCTCTTACCCTTCCAGCTTCATTAAATTCACCAAGTCTCACCAAAACTGTTTATTCACTCTAATTAAAGTCGAGAGTAAAATTCCACTTTCTCGCGTTGAAGCAGATCACGGTATAAAGAAGTGTGTGTGTGTGTGTGTGTG
>JAWZYT010005428.1:0-120975 GCA_034508575.1 Petrolisthes manimaculis
TACTGTTTACATCACACCTTCTTTATAATTATTAGAGATTAGGGAAACCGAGGAACTTAAATAATTTTAATAGTGTATATTAGAATAACCTGACGATAAACAAACAACAAAGAATCCCTAACAATAAACAAAACCCCAGAAAAAAAAAATGGTAAGGTGATTAAACAAACAGCAACGATAAACAAACAACAGAAAAAAACCCTAACAATAAACAAAATTCCAGAAAAACGCAACGATAAACAAACAAACAGAAAAAAATCCCTAACAATAAAACAAAATCCCAGAATATGTGAAAATAGCTGATAACAGAAAAAATCCCTAACAATAAACAAAATTCCAGAAAAACGCAACGATAAACAAACAAACAGAAAAAATCCCTAACAATAAAACAAAATCCCAGAATAATGTGAAAATAGCTGAGTCTGGTGGTTTGTCCATGCCTGATTGGTCCCGGGTTCAGGGCTAATGTGGCCACGTGCGTCATGGAGTGGAGCACCTTGATCTGTCAGTCTCTCCAGTTCCCCTAGGTCAAGGGCAGGGCGAGTGCACGGGGGTTATTCAGTCCCTCTGAACTCTTAACACTTTCTTGGCCTCATGCATGTACAATAAGAAGTAGGGATTTAATCATGTCTCTCTTGTGTTTATGTGGTGGTGGTGGTGGTGGTGGTGGGTGTTGTGATTCGTGTGTGTGTCCCCCCCTCCCCTCCCCCCCACCCACCCTGACCTTTCCACGCTCTTCTCCCTCACTTCTTGCGTCCCTCACCCTCACCTCTCACTCGCTTCACCCTCACCTCTCACTCCTGTCATTCTTTCTCCCTTTACACTCATCCCAACTCGTCCCTCGTCTCTCTTGTTCTTGCTCTCCCTCACCTCTCACTTCTCACAGCATCCTCACTCTCCTTCCTCTCTCTAACCCTCACCTCTAACTCCTCCTCTCATTCTCTCTCTCTTCCCTTTCCTCTCATCCCGGTTCTTCTCTCCTGTTCTTGTTCTCCCTCACCTTTCACTTCTCGCATTATTCTCACTCTCCTTCCTTTCTCTTACTCTTAATTCTCTCATTTCTGTCACCTTTACTCTGAAATGACTTAATATAATTTCTCGTACTCATGTCTAGTCCAGATTTCAGAGTCTCTGTATTTCTCTATTTATTTTTCTTCTCCCTAAACACACATCTTTTTTTCCCACGTGCCTACCTTACCCTGGTGGTCAAGTCGTGGTACTAGGCATCAGGTACAGACACGCCCTAGTCATTACACCCGGCACTTATACACGACCCATCATGCCCAGGCCACCACCACCACCCTTCATGCAACTCACATCTTACGTAAAGTGGTCAGTTCAGTCTGGCCTCGATTCTAATACTCGTTTTGTCAGTGGGGCAGTGCAGTGCTTTCAGTAACAACATTACATCAGTATTTAGTTTTATTTTTGATGCATGACTTTGCGGTACCGTGGCTCATGCATTTCGTGTGATATGGTAATAATGTAATCGTGTACGTAGTCGTAGATGTACAGTATATAGTAATAATGTAATCGTGTACGTAGTCGTAGATGTACAGTATATAGTAATAATGTAATCGTGTACGTAGTCTTAGATGTACAGTATATAGTAATAATGTAATCGTGTACATAGTCGTAGATGTACAGTATATAGTAATAATGTAATTGTGTACATAGTCGTAGATGTACAGTATATAGTAATAATGTAATTGTGTACATAGTCGTAGATGTACAGTATATAGTAATAATGTAATTGTGTACATAGTCGTACATGTATATATTTCTGAACCATATATATTTCCATATCGCCAAGCTTACTATTACTATTAAGTCCTGTTCCTGTGGTTACTTCAGCTTCTACATTCTGCTGTCGAATAAATCATACTTACCGTCCTAACATTCTGAGAAGCTTATACCAACACGGATATAGTTTGGTTCAGTAGTCAGTGCTCACTCATAATTATTTATTCAATGGATATAATATAAAGAAAAATATAGATAGAATAGATAGATAGTGTTTACGCAAAGCTGAAGGTACTTTATGACGAATATCTTCATCCAACTGTACCTGCCCAGTACCGTTGACCAAGGGGATGGACTCATGTTGTTACCCTTTAAGTGATTGCGTGCTTCCTGGGCACATAAAAACATTTGCCACACCACAACCCTGACCATCCCACCAGCACGCTCCACACACACACACACACACACACACACACACACACACACACACACACACACACACACACACACACACTGAGCTTAGGGTATCATACTGTGGAACCTTGGGTGGGACTAATTGGTGGGTTTAATATTTAAGTGGTGCTTTAAGGAGAGACAGATACGGGTGCTAAGGACAAGAGAACAGGAAGAGAGAATGATATGAGCGTAGAGAGATGGAAGGGTAGACATACAGATAAGGGTAAGAGGGTGTGAAAGTAGAAAGATAAACAATAGCTAGATAGATAAGTAGGAAGGTATTGACTGGATATAAGGAAATATAGGTGAGGTAGAGGGAGATAGGGCACAGATTAGAACTAGAAGAAATGAAGGTAGGGAGACCGGATAAATAGGGACACAGGTGCCGGTTGGTTAGGGGGAGGGTAGGGGTAAGAGAGGGTGTAGGGGTCTAAGGTATGGGTTAGGTAGGTAGGCAGGGTAGGTCAGAACCCATCCCCTTGCTGACTGGGGCACCACTACTAACCTATTCTCTCTCTCTCTCTCTCTCTCTCTCTCTCTCTCTCTCTCTCTCTCTCTCTCTCTCTCTCTCTCTCTCCTATGATCCTCTGCAACATTCCCAACCTTCAGTCTTTGCCTTCATGTTAAATTATTACTCGTGTCAACACCGGCTCTCCTTCCTTTCCTCATTCTGAGTCAGTCAAAAGTAAAAGTCTTTCCTTAGGTGTTTGATGCAGAACTGAAAGCCCTATAATTTATTTTTTCTTTTTTTCTTTTTTTTCCTAATGCACGGGAAAGTGAGAGAAGTTATAGTACAGTTATCAGTATATATCCGAATGTAAATCATGAAAGAAATCCGGATACAGCCGTCATACTAAAGTTTAGCACATTTGTGTGAATATATTGGAATGCAGATATCAGGCAACTTGAATACAGTTATCAAATGAATTCCCCATTTCACCAACTTGTATAACCAGTCACCACGAGATCACCACGACACGACCTCTTTTCCACACGCTAACCCATCAAATAGCAGACCCAGAAAACCTGCTCCTCGGTATCTTTAGGTATGGAAGGGCTATTTATTCCTACAACACTGTGTACAGAAACAGATTACAACAGAACACGAGTTATTGGATCTTGAGGGGAAACAACAAATAGGCTCCAATTCCCTCAAATGAGATGACGCCCTTAATTAAGAGTCTGTCACGTTTTGCCCTAAAATATGTAGTTCTTGAAGTAACCTTGTAGGGGAAGGGCGATGGGTGGGTGGCAGGGTGGGCAGTCTGGCGTGGAATGTTGTGTGGGACTGGGGAGTAGAAGGGAGAGGAGGGGAGGCGTGATCTGGGTCAACTGAGGGAGGGAGAGGTGCCTCGGGAAGATGATGGAGTGTTGGTGAGGGAAGGAGGAAGTGACAAGGAGTGATGGTGATAAGGATTGGGGTGAGAGTTCAGAAATGGAGTGACAAGGAATGATGGTGATATAGGGTTGTGGGGGAGAGTTCAGAGAGGAAGTGACAAAAAGTGGTTGATAGAGGGAGAGTTAAACGAGGAAAAAATAACGTTGCTGGTGAACAAGGAACTAGATGTGATGTTGGCTGATATAAATATAGTAGTACTCGTCTTCATTATAGGAAGATGGGTTATACTTTGATACATTGACCGTACGAAGCTTGTCTGTGCTTAATAATAAACAATAAGTTGCCCAATTCATAAATAGGAGAAAATTGACGGCAAAAGAGAAAGGTCGTATTCAACTTTCCCCTCCTTCCCTCCCTCCAGCTGAAAATACTACGTGAAAGAGGATGGATAATGTAAACAAAGTGTTCAAGGAAGCGCAATGACAGACCTAAAGTATAGTAAGTGAATTGGAAGCTGCCACTGATTCCTCTACTTGTTAACAAAAGTCTGTTGCGTGTTGGAGGAATCAATCGTCTTCACGTCACGGATAATTTCACAGGTCCGCTAATTAACATTTGATTTCATTCACATGTTAGTTTTTGGTGTTGTTTTTGTCTTAATTCCGTGTTGCCCACCAGTCAGTCACCTTTCTCTTTTCCTGTCACGTCTGCCGATCACGTCTGGCCTCAACACTGGACACAAAATGCCTTCAGATACTTCCGCTCAGGCCACTTTCCCTCTTACCCTGCCAGAAGAAAACGGAGGCGACGATGTTTTATGAGCACAGGGAGTGAAATTGTCTCTCCCGTCTCAATGATGGTGAGGGTCGTTGTTTTATGTTGTTTCAGTTTCACTAGTGTGGCCAGTCCATGTCTGCATGACCCGTCCAATAACAGCACTTATACCGAAGTATATGTTAATCTAGAACACCAGGAAACTGAAAAAAATAATTAAAACGTTAAATTCCTTTAATATGAATGCCTCGTGTGCCCTTGTGTGTCAGTGGAAGACGAAAAGGTATGCGACCTGCGCATCTTTTAACCTCAATGTTGTAATAAGGGAGGTTGCGTATGCTACTATATAGTAGGTCGGACTATTTTGATTGCGTCCACGTAGAGCAGAATGCGCCTGGCATGTAATTGTATCTCGCTCCACCAGGGGTCGGAAACCTTGTCTGATGAAGCCGTTGAAGCCAATCATTATCCTCTCACACGCCAGCGAGACAGGCGAGGGAGTACAGTTGACAGTTCAAGTTGGATTCAATTCTTTATACGTAACTAGCATTGATATTGAAGTTTGTGATACATCTGATTGACCATGCAACCTAAACTTCACACCCAGAGCCTCATAGCAGACATAACTCGATATAACCTCTATAATATAACCCTCGAACATCATAAATTGTAGGAAATTGAGCTAAAACAATATTACATCATCATGATTTGACTCTTATTACACACGCAAGATTGAGTCAATTTTCTGCCGCTTTCGACTGCTGGTAATAATATCCACTCCTGGTATCTTGGTTCACTCAGTAATTGCCTGACTGGGTGGCCGCTGACCTTCCATGTATTGTTGTCTGGTTGTTTAGTGATTTGGTTGTTGTTTTGTTGTTGTGTTGTTGTTTTGTGTTGGTGGTGTGTTGTTGTTTTGTGTTGTTAATGTAAGGGGTCAGCGCTCCCTCCATCCATCTCCTGCCTGTGGTTCAAATGGCGGGGGGGAAATTGCTGCGTGTGTTTTCAAGGCTGCGTGATAATACTGTAGTTATGGGAGAGTATTGTGGTTCGTGGCTAGAGAGAGAGAGAGACAGAGAGAGAGAGAGAGAGAGAGAGAGAGAGAGAGAGAGAGAGAGAGAGAGAGAGAGAGAGAGGGGCTAACTAATAGGAGAAGAACTGCGGTTAGTGAGTAAAAGAGAGAGAGAGCTGGAAAGAGTTAGCCTAATGGAGAACTGTTTGTGGTTATAAGAGTTGTGGTTAGTGTGGACTGTGGGACAACTAGCTAGTGGTTGACTGGTATGTTGAGGGGAGTTTACATGACTTGCCTCAATGGTAGTAGAAATATAATGTGAGATTATTTATTTATATACTTTTCTGGTTACTCGTAAACTCAGTGGGAGAATGCGAGTGTGTGTGAGAAATTCGTGAACATTAATCTCCGGTGGGAGGAATGTTTTTGATAATGGAAGGGAAGGATTGGATTGTTTATACCAAATGATGGGAGAACTGCGGGTGTTGATGTGGGAGGCGAGTTGATCCCTTGGAAAAAATATAATAAAAATAAAACAATAGAAATAACGATGATGGTGAAGAGGTGAATGTGCTGCTGGGAAGACATTATCATCTAGCCGGAGGTGTGGTTGTGCTTGAGATTGTAAAATGAGTTACCTGATAATTGGAGAGCTGATATTATTAAGTTTTTGGTTATTGACTGACAGGATAATTAAGGAGGGTAAATAAAACGTGGTTAAGATGAATTAAGACTGAAGGTTCGTCAATTCCCACGTCCCTTGAAGGAGAAAATACGTAATTGCCTCGTGGGTTTGCTGGACTTGAGTGAAAGAATATAAGTCAGGCATTGCTTCTACAGTTTGGGATTCGCTCCACTTCCCCCTCTGAGCTTCCTGCCTTCAGAGACACACACACGGAAATAAGTTGGTCAAGAATTTCCCACGAGTTTAGGTCGGTAGGCTGCAAGTAATTAGAAGTGTGCGTCCTTGTTGCTGACCTTAATTTTGGGGGGCAAAAATCGTGTACCGAGGCAGATACTGATTTCTTTACTTTTTCTCGGTTAACCACTTGAACTTGAGGTTTTCCTCGTGACGAGTGAAATTTTGTTTTATTAATCAGAGAAAATTATCAGAATAGGTCACTGGGCTGATATAGTAAACTTCCCTAATAATGAATTAGTTGTTAGTTAATGGGTTTTTGATGTTGGTGATAGATTAGAGGCAACTACATACTCCAAACTATGCTAATACTGAAGGAAGGAAATGTAGCCTCCAATTTACTAATAATATCATGATACACATAAGGTTGATACTGTACTGTCTTTTGAAACCAGTGGGAAATATTAGCTGCACCAGTTATTCCAGTCAGAATTACTTTGAGAAATGGCTGCGTAGAAAAATTGCCTATTGTGTTCGAGTGTAAAGTAAAGGTTATTGGTGATTGTATTGGATGACGCGCCTCAGTGGTGTCATCTTGTGTCTGTATAAGTGAGTGAGTGAGAGCGTTCCTGTAACACTTGGTTATATAAATACATCCCTGTCTGACGTGCTATACATGTTGGAATTGGAAAGATTGATATTTCATGTGTGTTCACCTTGTAATTTGAATCATTGTTCATTTTGTATTTGAAATGTTTATTCGGTTTTGTGCCAGAGAGAATCGAACATACATCAGTGAGGGAGGAGATGGTGATGAAAGTTACCGGTATCCCTTTTCGTATCGACAGTGTACGAGAGATTTCAACGCCAGGAAAAGTAGTGATCTATACCGATGTTACGCTTTCATGTGTTGCTGATGATTATTGCTTTGCATGGCAGGGAGCAAGATATTTTAGTTACACGGCAATATTTGATAATTAGGGTGGTATGGCTGTATGGATGACATTTAAATACTGTGTCATGAGGTATTTATCCAGTATGTGTTCTCTCTGTTGTGGTGTTCATTGTTGTCACGATGTAATTGAAATAAGCAAGTTGTAATATTGTTTGTTTTTTGTATTATATAGTTACATTATGAAGAGATGGTGAAAGAGGTGCTGAAAGTATAGTGGTGAAGTTGCTAGTAAGGTTGTAGTGGTGGTAAAGGTGTAGCAGTAGTGGTAGAGGTAGTGGTGGTAGTGTAGTAGAGGCAGTGTTGGTGTTGGTGGTGTTGGTGGTGAAGGTGGAAGTCACGGACGGATACAATGACCTGTGAAGCACTTCCTTGTCTCACCTGCCTCACACCGCAACACCTCTTTACAGGTCACACAACTCACACCTCCCACCTCCCACCTTCCTACGTTTTTCCCACCTTACATAAATTCATAGCCCTTTTCATACTTATTTTACTCTTTCACTTTCCCTTCTCGTTTCACCTCATCATCCCCATAGCATTTTGTGACTTATAACTTGACACACCATTCCCTTCCGTCTCAATCCAATACCGGCACTTACCATGCATGTGTCTGTAAATAATCTTTGTTTTTAAAATGTTTGGTGTGATGAAACGCCATACATACATGTACATACCGTCCAGTCACTCTCCCAAACAAGGTGAGCAACACCGTTTGAATAGTAATGCTGAGTAAAAAAAAAAAATGTAAAAAGGCTTGGCTCCTGCTTTGTGTTTGACTTCTTTTTAGTGCCTTCCTCTAAAAGGACTCGTCAGGTTTTACGGCGTGACTTGAAGGTACTCAAGAAACGCCCTCTGGTAGACAATAACAAATCCGTTCCTTCCTCCTGCCCTCCGTGTGTCTGATATGTAAGGTTACACTGTGTTATTATCAGAGACGAAATTACTACATGTACGGTTGTCGGGATGATCATCAGTGGTGCTTGTTTGCATGAGGCCAGGAGCATGGAAAGAGAAGGGGCTGCTTGCAATTGTCTATCTGCTATCCTGTCATGACTCACATGTGAACGCGCGTGCGAGCGAGCACTTCACATACATGCACATAGGTTGGCACATGTGTAATTTTAGGTTGATGGTCAGTATCTTGCGACATGTACAGTATCGTTTCATTGTGCCAGTGAGGGTGTGTTACTCAGTTCTTCGGTTCTCACTCTTACCATGGGGTCGAACACTCACACGTTATAGGGGTTCTTGCGGTGGTAACTTTCCTATTTCTGAGGGCGGTGGTGATGTGAGGTGTCATCATTCGATATTTCTAGAGTAGAGGCAGCACGGAATAATTATAGATTCGTCAAGGTCTCTAGTTGGAGGTGTCATCATATATACTGTACAGCAATTATAATACTAGGGAAATGAAGATGAGTCTGCATCATATACAGTACATATAAATTATAATGTTGAGCCGTAACGGTCAGAGAGGTATTACAACTTACAAGGGCAGTGATTGTCAAAGATGTCGTCATATATTCCTTGAGCAGTGACGTTCGGTGTCATCATGACTTATGGCCAGTGAGCACTGGAGGGCAACCTTCAACCTAGACAGCGTAGTGTTACATCAGGGCTGAACCCCAAAACGTTGCATGTACAAGCACAGGAATATCCATGTGGAGGTTTGCGTCACTATGATGGGAAAGAAAGTATCACAACATTACAATATTTTCCTCGGGTCATTCTGGGTTCTGTTGTTGTGGTGGGAGTGAGGAGACGACGAACTGAGTGCACCAGTGTTGACCCCTACAGTAAACAGTTGCAAGCGAGAGACAACTTTCACCTAAGATTATACGCCAGAACAAAGCACCCTATTTGACTGCACTTTCAGCCCTGATGATTTTTACTCTTTCCTCTTGTTCGTATATCCTGTACTTCTGTCAACTTTTATTACCCAGAGTTACATAGCGTCACCTCACCTCAATTTATGTATAGCCTACTCACAAAAAAAAATCTCTACATTTATGTCTTAAAAAAATGTAAAACGTGGAACGAAAGAAATTGGGACGGTATTCAGAATTTTAGTAGTGCTATTAGTATGGACAAAGCCGGAAGTAGAAGTAATATATTGTTTTGATAATTTTCATCAGTATATTATTATAACTAAGTGTATTTTAACTTTATTTAAACATTAGTGGTGAGGAATTGAGACGTTTCTTATAGGAGTGGACAGTTATAAAGGTAATAGTACTGGATAGCAGTTAGGGTAGCGGTGGGTGAGGCAGGCATCTGAGACCTTACAGGGACCCGGTGAACTGGCCAGTCCTGGATAGCCTTATAAGACCCAGAGTTGGCCCGGCTCCCTCCTCCTGCTGCTGGCCTCACACCTGCCAAGTGGGTCAACACTCCCAGGGGAATTTACACCACGAGTTAGTAGAAAACAGACTGGATTAGTAGCAACTTACAAGGATTCCCCGCGTGACTACAACTTACAGGAACCACTCTGAGTTAACGGCAATGCACATGAGACAACAACAGGCACAATACAGTCAGGGATAGAAAATTCTTATTCTGATATCAACCTAGATTCCTAGAACCTTTTGAAAATATACATGACATGATGATAATTATAAAGTAATGTATTGATAATTACACTTATATGTATAAACATAATAGTAGACATTATAATTTCCCTCACAAACATACACTTGTAACATAACATAAAATATTCGACGAGGTCAGGAGGAGATAATGATGACCGCATTTAGGTACTCGTATTCAGATTCACAATACGGCTCAGGTGTGGTTAGTGTTTTATGGGTTGATTTCACAGTCATGCACGGCCGATTTGTAAACAAGCAATTGAAAGTAACTAAACTATGTGTAGTGACGTGTGACTGACTGAGCACTGAGGGGATTCTGGTGGCTGAACAACTGTGTGATTGTATTTAGTGAACCGTTTGATGTATGAGGTAACTATGGGTAGGTACTGTACTATGTTGTGTTGATGATGGAGACTGAAAGGTGTGGTACTTGTGAAAAATAAATACGAGTCTTACTTAAACAACGACAGACGACTTTTGTTGTATTCTTTGTCTTATTAAAACGAGACTATTGTTCTTCTTAGAGGGAAACTGTTTGATAATATCCGTAATTTAATCATTATTCCAGTAAGCTCACTAATAACAAACAGTATACATCTGTGGTAATGCCACTGGATTTACACCAACGATTAATTAAGGGAAGGGTACAGTTATGGCATTTTTGGAGATAGTGATTCCTCCAAACTATTCCCAGCAACAGTTTACCATTATGTTTGTTCATATGATCCTGTTTCCTGTCATACTTTGCAGGGATCAAGGTGCTCTAATGTATGTACCATAAGTATACTCTCCCCTTAACAGTCCTGAAGTTAGAGGAGAACCCAACAAAATCTTAGGTACTGTGAAATAGGCAGGCAGCTCCGTTGTGGGTTCCGGGTGGTGTAAGGTGACCCACAGACCAGCAGGGTTACCATCGAGTGTGGTTAGTGATAGGGTGATAAGGGTGGGGTGGCGGAGGGGCTAATGATGTGTATGAGTAACGGTCCGCGCAGGGTGACAGTGACCGTTGAAAGAGGCCGAGGGGAGGGGAAGGGGTGAGGATAGAAGTAGAGGCGAGGGGAAACGTGAAAAAATAAGGAGGAACGGGGAGGATAGAAATTGAAGCGAGGGGAAAAGGGAAGAATCGGAAAAGATAGAACTTGAGGCGAGGGGAAAAGGGAAGAAACGGGAATGATAGAACTTGCGGCGAAGGGGAACGTGAATTAAGAATCAGTGAGTAGTGGGATAGACAAAGGTAGATAGATAGGAGTAGGATAGAGGAGAGTAATGTAAAGTCGCTAGGAAAAAGGTTACAAGGGAAAGTAGAGTGTGTATAGTGGGAGTGAATGAAGGTTTGAGTTAGTGATAGAGTACTATAATTATATGCTGTGTGTGTGTAATGAAGTAAATGATTCCTCCAAACTATTCCAAGCAACAGGCCACCATTCTATTTGTCCATCTGGTTTTGTTTCCTGGCATAGTTTGTAGGAATCAAGGCACTCCAATATACCAAAAGAGAGCGAAGTGGATGCGTGTGTGTTGGTACCTATAGTCTGTTGTGGTGTGAGTGAGTGAGTGAGTGAGGTGCTGGGGTGCGTGTGTGTTGGTGGCTGTGTTGTAGTGTGAGTGAGTGAGGTGCTGGGGTGCGTGTGTGTTGGTGGCTGTGTTGTATGTCGTGATAGAAGGTCAGGTAGGCAGGCGTGACTGGTGAACACACGAGTACGATGGATAATACTGTAGCAACTCATCTCTCTCTCTCTCTCTCTCTCTCTCTCTCTCTCTCTCTCTCTCTCTCTCTCTATCTATCTATCTATCTATCTATCTATCTATCTATCTATCTATCTATCTATCTATCTATCTCTCGCTCTCTCTCTCTCTCTCTTCCACCTCGTCAGTCCAATCCAGTCGAAAGTTATGAAACATCTGAATCATTCCCACATATTAAAAGAAATGTTTGCAAATATTAATCACCAGAGAAGTAAATTTCAAAGTATGTCACGTGTGTGGATATTGAACGAAAAAGTATTTGCATCAATAATTTTCCTTTCAATTCACCTGTCGTATTTACGTGATGAATATATGCTTAAAATTAAGACTAAATTAGCAATAATGTTGTATAGACAAGATGGTACAAAGATGTGGAAAGATTTTTGCACCCTGACCAGACCAGACCATGTTGACCTCCAGGGAATGTATTTATAAAACTGACAAGATGCTTTTATAAACATATTTCACTGCATAAGTAACTGTCGACATTTAAGCCTTATTAAAATTATTGCAATTTAATTTGAGTTTAAGCGTATGGAAGAAAGTGTCACGAATTTATAACATTTGCTATTTAAAACACAAGGAGAAAGTATAATATCGTTCTGATAATTCTTGAAATCGCTAAGTCAGATATCGTCTTTCTCAAATTTAAAATCTTCCATGTCAAGAAGTTGCAGTTCAAATCTGAATCATTACTAATTAAAACAGAAAAAAATTGTGATCACGTTCTTTCCGGGTGAGTTGTTACAGCGATGTGGTGTTTGTCTTGATGCCAACCCAATGTGGACTCTGAGAACGTGTTAGTGCCAAGGTTTCCCCGCCAGGTGGCAAAGGTTCCCTAGTGGGTCAGACAAGGAAGTCTATGTGTGCGTGTCTTATCAGATGGGCGGGAAAGTTCACCTCTGTTTGGTCGGCTAAACACACACACACACATACATACACACACACACACACACACACACATACATACACATATATACACACACACACCTCAGTCTTATTCATACACTCTCGCCTATACACACTCACAGACATATTTGCAAACACAATCTCAAAAAAGGAATGGACTGAGTTGGGTATGTTTGCAGTAGTCCAACAAAAGGTCCAATGATCCGGGGGGAAATGCTTTGCCAGACCAGTTAATGGAACCTCGATATATTCTCCTTTGCTGTGTTGTATCTCATAACACGAAGGATCATAATTCTTCTTATGTTTTGATTCATCAGAAAGTTGATTAAGATGAGTGTTGATAAGAAAGGTCACTATTAATGTTCCCGTATTCTGATGACTCGGCAAGTTTGACAAGATGAGTATTTAATGACAGGGAAGATCATAACTTATTTCCTATTATTTTGATGAGTTTGCACTTTATTTACACCTATAGTCTGGGGCCTAGGAGGAATATCGTTCCTCTTCATGTTTTCTAAAGAGTAAAAGCAAGTAAGGTTTGTTAGTACGAACATGAGCATAATTTTAGGGCATTATGTATCGTCTGTTAATTCTGTCAACGGAGTTTAAGAGATAATATTTTACGTATTTTGTGTCTGTATCGAACAAAATATATCTGTCTCTGGATTCATCTATGCATGTCAGGTTCTGTTTATCTACGACTGGTTGCATTTGCCTTTCTCTTTTTCTTTGTGAGAGTATTTGTAATGTGGTTACATCTGTCTACCTGCACACCAATTTTCAGGAAGGAGTGACTTGAACTCTGCTCTCAGGTTCCTCTCATTCTGGCCACAATGGCAGGAAGCAACTAATAAGGAAAGGGGAAAAATATATGAGCAGATTTCCATAGTTGAGAGCAGCGGGTGGTGGTCTTATTGTAGGGGAAAAGAAAGCCTTGTGGCTTGTCGTTCTCTCTTTGTGTACAAGAATGTGTAAGTATAGGTCGTTTGTGTCTTTTAGAGCAAAATGTAAAACACTGTGTATTGGAGTGAACGTAATCTGTCACATAATTATACATTTCTAGGCGTGGAACATAAGTGAAAGCAATTCATAACATTGCTCTACATTAGTATCAATACCCTTTATTCTTTGTACATGCATGGACATTGATGATAAAAATGTGCACAAATATTGGGGTCTGTTTGTGTAATTATGCATGCATAAGATGTTGCTTACCTAGAAAAAGTAATATAAAAACATCTTATGCCTTAGAGATATGAACATGAGTTGAAATTGGTTCATTCAGACATATTTGAATTACAATGTCCGCACTGTTCAGAGGTATAAAAACCCTTGATCTAGTATGAGTTAAAAAATGGAAATGGTTAACTAGCCACCACGAGACTCGTGTCGTCACGGACCACCATTTGAGATGAACGCACGGGTGACGAGCTGACGAGTTCAGTGGTCCGTGTGATGGTTTTCACTCGAGACAGAAAATGTGGAAGGAAGCTACCAGGGTGTAAGAAGAGAGAAAGGAGATACGACCGATGTAGATGAAGAGAAAGGAAATGGGAAAAGACTAAGCTCGGAGTAGTAATATATGTGCAAAAGAGACAGGAGTGAAGAGAAAGAGAAGGTATGTAAACGGGACAAGTGGAGAAAAAAAAAATAACTCTTTGGGATAATTTTTCTTGTCTGAATGGAGTGCACGAGGATGTGTGTCTGATATGAAGGAGTGCCTGAGGATGTGTGTGCCTGATCTGATTGACGGCCCCAGCAGAGGAAGTGGTAAATCCAGTCGAGTGAGTGATGAAGAGTGAGTGAGGGAACCGCATGCACGGTGGTTGAGTAAATGATGAACCAGTGTGAGTGAAGGTGTGGCGTGTCTGTCTGTCTGTCTTCCACAACCTGTTTCTCCTACTACAACCCTGCTGGCTGTTTACAATGTGAAGTCGCCCAGCCTGTGTACACGACCCTGTTTACGATTATAGCCTCGTTAACCCCATTCATTATTTAGCAAAACCATATTTATTTTATCCATATTTATTTAGTGTTTAATTTCTAACCCGACTCGTAAGGTGCATGGTCTCTATAAATTAACTCCATACATATAGAGTGCTTGTGTTTACTTCATTCATGAGGTAACTTTTCTAACTCCTTGACCCATTCATAAGGTGTTATCGCGCTTCATAGGGTAGTTAGTCTCTCTTAACTCCACTCATAAGGTGGTCTTTAAAATTCCTTATATACGCCAGTCGATATCTCTTACGAAACTGACATTTAAACCCGTTTCCTTTCTTCCCCATTCCATATAGTCACTCCGTAAGTACTCCATCCACTACTCATCCTCCTTCCCTGCCTCACACTACCCGTTCTTTTTCTCTTCGTCCCCTTCTCCCTTATCTGCTGTCCTTTCCCACCCTCGTTTGTTTGAAGGGTTCATCTCCCTGGCTAGCTCTGTTGGCTTCCCACTCCTCTCTTTGCTCATTGTGTTTACCCTTTCGCTTCATTATATATACCCGCGCGCCTGTGAAAGTGAAATTGCAAGATAATTCCTTTTCTTGTGTTCATGCACTCATGGGCATTTGCTTTGTCAGTTAGTTAAGGAAGTTTAATATGAAGATAAACATTTGTATATAATTGATGATGAAGGATTTGTGGTCGTAATGTTTTGCGACGAGAGAACGTAACAGAGGCAGAACTAGTGAGATTTAAAGGAGACATTAAAAGAGAGGGAGAGAAGGATAATATCTAGAATATTTTCACTGTATCTATATGATATAGAGTTACAATGGAAGGGGCAAACGTAAAGAATGATATGGAGATAGAGAAACACGTAGATAGGTAAGACAGAGAAGTACATAATATATAATTATAGCGTATACGAAAACATTACTTTGTCTGTGTATTGCTGACAGGGAGGAACCAAATGAGAGAGAGAGAGAGAGAGAGAGAGAGAGAGAGAGAGAGAGAGAGAGAGAGAGAGAGAGAGAGAGATTTATACAAGAAACTGAGAGGAATATAAGCATTGGGTAAGAGACCAGGGATGAGGTACAGGGAAGGTGACAATAAACTGAAGAAAGAGGGTCATGGCCTGGTGAGAGGTTTCTTTATAGGGAATTTTTATTTGCCTGAGAGTTAGCTGGAAACTTGGATGGTATTCAAGACAAATTTTCTCCTTTTCTCTCGCTATGAATATCTTGTTTACTTTTTTCCCTTTTGTGGGGATAAAATATTCTCTTTTTCTTTTCTCTTTGTATATTTCGATTTCCATCCCTTCTTTCCTATTTTCACTATTAATTCACCCCATTTTTTTGCATTTCTTGGTTCATATTATCTTGTGGTGAGGATTAAGTAGTGGTAGTTGTTTTATAAAGAGGTGTTATTTGGTGTAAAGACGTACAGTGTATTATATAGGATGGTGAAAGTACGTATAGTGTAGTATAGTGCAGTGGTGGAAGCTGCTGTAAGAGGAAGTGATGTGGTGGTGGTGGTGGTGGTGGTGGTGGTGGCTGGGTTGTTTCTGGGGGTCACATACATACACACACACACATAGACATGTATACAAACAGTTACATACATATCATCAAAATAGAACACACATAATTATATTACATGCATATACACCACAAACATACACACATACATACATACATACAACACACACACAGTTACATTAAATACAACACACACACATACATTAAATACAACACACACACATACATTAAATACAACACACACACAGTTACATTAAATACAACACACACATATACATTAAATACAACACACACACAGTTACATTAAATACAACACACACACATACATTAAATACAACACACACACACACACACACACACACAGGGGAGAAACCTGGTGGTGTTGCCCCAGGGTCAGGTCACTCTCCTTGCCTTCCCCAATGTTACCACTACCATCACCACCACCACACCTGCCACATGCTGCTCTCATACTCATTTTTATCATTGTCGTCAGTCTTCTGTTTCTGTTTTACCTTCTCCTTCAACTCTTCCTCTGTCTCCGTCTTTCACTCCTCTGTCTCGTACTTGAGCTCCTCCTATCTATTCTTATTTCCATTCCTCCTCTTCCTCCTTCTCTTCTTTCCATTCCTCCTCTTCCTCCTTCTCTTCTTTCCATTCCTCCTCTTCCTCCTTCTCTTCTTTCCATTCCTCCTCTTCCTCCTTCACTTCTTTCCATTCCTCCTCTTCCTCCTTCACTTCTTTCCAGTCCTCCTCTTCCTCCTTCACTCTCTCCATTCCTCCTCTTCCTCCTTCACTCTCTCCATTCCTCCTCTTCCTCCTTCACTCTCTCCATTCCTCCTCTTCCTCCTTCACTCTCTCCATTCCTCCTCTTCCTCCTCCCATTCTTTCTAATTCTCCAACTTCTTCTTCCTCTCCCCTTCCCCCTACTAATCCTCCTCTTCCTCTAATACTTTCATATTCCGGACCTGTTATAATCCGACCGAAATTGCCAGTAATATGAAGCTGTAGAGATTAGGCTACTGATGAACCTAAATTTTCCTCATTATGTACTTAAATGCATCCACTAGTCGATAGATATGTCAGGTAAGTATGATTGCATCCCTAACAAAGCTTAACATTTTTCGCCCCTGCACTTGTCTGTAGAGTAAAGAGAGTTAGCACATTAATGACGAGTTATGCACTGTTGGGAGAGAGAGAGAGAGAGAGAGAGAGAGAGAGAGAGAGAGAGAGAGAGAGAGAGAGAGAGAGAGAGAGAGAGAGAGAACATGTAGACACTAAACCTTATCATTATCTTCAACTACTTCTACGAAACTAAACTTTTCTCTGTCTGCTGTGTGTTTGTCTCTCTCTCTCTCTTTTTCCTTCCCTTCGAATTCTCTCACTTGCTAGCTCGTGCAACTCACCCCTTCCCCCCCCTCCTAAACCCACCCCCATACTCATGCTCGTGGAAATTATTCAAGGCTGTAGACTCTCCTTGTGGGGATAATAAAACGGATGTATGTGTGTGTATGCAATGGTTAAAGAGAGCTTCACAATGAGGCGAGGAAAGTGTACGTACGAGGAGGAGTTGGGGAGGTTTCTCTTGTCAATGGGATGTTTTAAAAGGCAGTAAAGATGGTGTCAGTAGCACAGTGGTTGGTTTGAAAGTGACTGAGAGAGAGAGAGAGAGAGAGAGAGAGAGAGAGAGAGAGAGAGAGAGAGAGAGAGAGAGAGAGAGAGAGAGAAAGAGAGAGAGAGAGAGAAAGGAAAGTACTGTAAATACATAGAAAAGAAAAATAGTTAAGGGTAAGTGAAGAGGATGTGAGTGGATGTGTAAAGTGTACTGATGAGTGAGTGAGTGGGTGGGTAGGTGTTGTAGTGGGTACGTGGGAATGTGAGTGGGTACATGGTGGTAGCAAATGAATAAGTGGGTATGTATGTATGTATGTATGTATGTAAGTAGGTGGGTGGGTGGGTGGGTATGGGAGGGAGGAAGGGAAGAATACACAGTCAGGTGGCTGGCAAGTTTCACCTGGAAGCTATTGTTCGTAAGGGCTTCACTCTTGTCTCTCTGGATGGCCGGTTCTGGCTGTGTGTGTGTGAGAAAGAGAGAGAAAAAAAGATATATAGAAAGAGAACAATAACATAGGAGAGAATAAGGAAAAAGAGACTTACTGAACACAGATGAATTTTCAGACAAAGAGAACTAGGAAGTGAAAGACATTTAGAACGAAGATTGATTGAGGGAGGGAAAAAATTGGACAGACACAAACAAAGAGATCTGATGTAATGAACGAGGTCAGAGGTTTAGTTTAATTACATATTAATAGTTAAATACTTGTAATGATTGACTTGATTAGCTTGATGTCTGTGTGAAGAGGTCGAGGAGTTGATTACTGACTATATACATGTGATGAGAGAGACTTAAGACAGAGAAAAACTTTAACGCAGAGTGAAAGAAAAATGTATGCACAAACTTGAGTGATTGGAAGAAGGAAGAGTGGATGAAAGCGGAGAGAAAGATGAAAAAATAATACCCAACACACACCACCACTCCAAGACTAAAATGAAAGAAGACAAATTTTAAAGGAAGGCAAAAAAGTAGAATACATGAATATGAAATGTGATGCATGAAAACTAAACACATGATTCGGTCTCGATAAAATAATAATAATAATAATAAATATAATAAGAACATATTATACAACAAAAAAAGGAAGTTAAGTGATTGGCTGATTATATCCGCGAGTGGTTAATTTATTCATTTCCTTATTGATTGATACGTTAAATGATTGGCGTATTACTCCCATCATTTTTTATTCGTTCAGGTGTTTGATTGATCACATACCCAATCACTTCCTCATGAATTCCATCCCGTTACAGAATCGCCGCGTAATTAATTCGATCTCCGACTGGTTCCTTCCGTGATTGATTCGTCGTTCCTCGGTCGGCGTTCCGTTCCACTTTCGTGCCGGTGTTCCTCTGGTGGTTTGTGTTCCGCGGCGGTACCGGTTTGGCGGAATTGTAGGTCGAGGAACAGGACCAACCCCAGGCGGCCCGGTGTCAGGTGGGAGGGAGGGGGTGGAGAGAGAGGAAGGCTGAAGTGAGAGAGGGGAAGGGTGTTTGTTGGTGGTTGGGTTGGTGTCAGGTGGGTAGAGGTATAGGAGTAGGGGGCAAAGGGAGGGGAGGGCTGTGGTTGGAGTGTTGGTGAGGATGTTTGGGGAAGAAGCTTATTACATTGTTAGTGTGTGAGAATGACAGAAATGAAGGAAAGAAGATGGTACTGTGGAAGAATGATGGGAAATGAATGTTTGAGGGGAGGGGGCCAGGTTGGAATCGTATATATAGAGAGAAGGAGAGGAAGGAGGAGAGAAAATGGCTTACATACTCTATGAACCAGTTAAAAAAAAGTACAAGGACGTACAATGGAGGTCGAAATGTTTATAATAGTCATTGTTTTGGGAGGAAGGAAGGAAGGCCTCTCATTATTTATCGTTATGGACTCAAACTTCTCTTCCGCCCCCGTGATTCTCTCTGGTGGTGGTTGTGGTGGTGGAGGAGATAGTTGTGGGACTCTCTAGCCTACGGGGCGATGGGGGAGGGAGTGGTGGAGGAGATGGTGTTGGTGAAAGTTAGGCATGTGTAGTATTGTATAGCATTGTGTGTTGTTGTTGTTGTTGTTGTTGTGAAAATGTGTGGGAGAATATTGTAAGGAGTGCGATGTTTAGAGAAAAATTAGACAGATAGAAATGTATAGTTATATTAGATTGTTGAATTTATAGGTAGACTTACTGACAGGCAGATGAAGAAAGGCAGGTTCGGATATGATGGCTGTTGATGTGTCGTGTTGGAAGGGGATGTGGTCAGGCTGTAAACAAACCCGCCATGTTGTCTGATTTAACGAGTGGTAGAGGGTCAAGGTGAGGTTCTGTAACCAACTTGTTTGCTATACTGCCTTTGGTATTTTTCTGGCCGTACTCTTTCCACAAAGTATTTTTCAAACTTCTACTGTAGAGTGAATCTGCTTAACTATTAAATCAGTATATCCTTATGCTTTCTGATTTAGGTGTGGTACAGTCAGGAACTAAAATTATCAAAATTATTTCTCTAGAGATCCTCTCATTATTGCAAAATACAAAGGCCATGGATAAAACTGAAGCTTTCTTTGCTAGCACCAGGGTGGAAACAGCCTCAGACCCTACCACTATTGTAAGCTGTAGTATGATGATATCAGAGGCAAATATCAAGTGTTTTCAGACACTTACTACAGTACGGCCTCAAGAGAGTAGTTAAGGAGAGATTCTTTTGTTAATGAATAGGAAGGTCTTCCAATTAACAAGAGAATCTCACCTTAATTAAGCACTGCTGTCCCCGATTGTACATGTTAATATTGCCTTGGGATGATAGTAAAATAACAATATGGAGAGGAAGTGAGGTAACAAGGAGAGGAAGGAGTGATGGAGTAAGATGGTGAGTGAGGAAGAGGAAGGTGAAGAAAGAGTGAAGGTAAGAGGAAGGGAAGGGCAGGAAGTTATTTACAATGTAGAACAAATAGATAATGAGGAGGTGTTGGAACAGAGGAGGTTTGAAAATAATATCAGAAGAGGTTACTGGGAGAATTAACAAAGGGCCAGTCATTCGTAAATACTATTTTTGATACAATTATTACTGGAACTGGTGACATGATAAATTCCTCTGCCAGTTGTATACATAGGAAACTTTCATAAGAGCAGCGGCCTCTTTCCTATACTTCCCTCACAGCACAGGTGGTCTCGGGGCTGGTCACTGTACTAATTACTTTACCTACTGTACTTACCTTATTATTACGTCTGTCTGTACGCCCCGCAGGCAAGTTCGGCCCCCTAGTCTTGCGTAAGGAATGACTACTCCACCACAACACACACACACAGGCACACACACACACACACACACACACACACACACACACACACACACACACACACACACACACACACACACACACACACACACACACACACACTTCATGAGGGGATCAGTTGATAACAATGACCAATACCATGACTATTTAGTTATTGTATGAAACCATCTTACAATTCAGAAGACATGGAGTTACGAAATCAACTGTTCCAAATATACAGCAAAAGACATCTTACTTATTACGGTTCTTTGGTCAATAGTGTATTATTATTAGCCTGTGACTCTTGTATCATATATACTTACTCCTCAATATAATGTCAAGCTACAGGCGGGGTGTTCTCCTTGTAGTGGGTTGGGGTGTGGCTGGGTCGTGGTTGTGGTTGTGGTTGTGGTTGTGGTGGACTGGATTGTGGGTTAAGAGCCAGAGAGAGTGAGTGAGTGAGTGACTGACCAAGTGAAACCGTTATTGAACATTTATTTATTTTTATATTTAGAGGCACGGTTTTAGTTAGTGAACTGTTACCCTTGTTTATATTTGTGTGTGTAAACAGAAAAAAAAGAAGAGAGAGAGAGAGAGAGAGAGAGAGAGAGAGAGAGAGAGAGAGAGAGAGAGAGAGAGAGAGAGAGAGAGAGAGTAGATATACTAGCTGTCACCAGGATATCGAGTTGTTTTTTTAAACTTTCTCTACAATACCTGAGTGAGTTTCCCTGCGGTGGCTTGCAGGAGTCACGTCACATTCCTGTAGTCTGGTCGTCCATTACGCTTCTATTAATAATCTTGGTCCTTTTTCTTATACACTCTCTGGTCAGGTGTCCCCATATATATAATATATATTAGTCACACAGGGAAGGGTAGTTGGTTGGATATAAAAGAGATAGATGAAGAGGTAATCAAATGTAAACAAAAACTTGCTATCATTATTTTGTATCGTACTGTCTCCCCAAACACTTCTAGTCTGTAAAAGTGTTAAGATCATCATATTTTATCCTTTCAGCAGACAAATGTGCTTTTCATTTTCTCTTTTGAAACGTGGCCAAGGTTGAGGTTAAAGGTTAATTCCGAGTAAGCAATAATTATGATAGTATATGTTTTTAAAGTAAGCCGGAGACGTGGTCGACTTCAAGGAAAGCAAGTAAGTTCCTTTGGACCTTTCAATAAGTAAACAAATAAATACTAGAAGGATTAGTAAAGTCGTGAGCATGGGTGCGGCTTCATCTCTTGAGATATAATTCTATATAATTCAATGTAGGTAGGTGGCTGGTGGTGGTGGTAGTGGTGCATTGGAGTCCTCTGATGCCTCCATGGTGTCCTAGTCAACAGGAGTCGCTGAGTATATGTATATAAAGGGTGTGTTTTATCCCACAATTTGGAGGAAATATACAACCTTCAGATCCCCGACCACACCTTAGCCTCCAACCACAACTTCCCCCAGCAGTAGCCGAGAGTAACACACCCAGAAATGTTTGTGATGATGGCAGAGGGAAAAAATAAGATCCAGAAGTCACAAGGCGGGGCACTTTTTCATTGGGTGTTTCGTTTATGTCGTGCGTTGTGTGTCTTGTCTTATTTGGCACTTGTTGGTCAGATCCTGCTACATGCCTCCACGTACTCATCCCAACACCAGCATCATTTTTTTTTACCTGCACGAGTATCTTTCCCTTTACACACACACACGCGCGCGCACTATATTTATTTACACACACACACACACACACACACACTATTTATTTACACACACACTATATATATCACTCTCAGAACAATAAGCTATCATTTAATTATATTATGAGCGCTGAGAACGTGACGAGTTGCGTTCGAGGGGAAATACCCCCACCACCACCACCCACTGCCTGTCTGGTAGTTGAATCTGCGGGTCGATTTCACAGTCGTGCACGCAGTCAACTTGTAACAAACATCCGGACGAGAGAAAGTAGTGACCTGTGAATGAACTATATGGTAACAATTGTGTTGTGTGTGTGTGTGTGTGTGTCTGTGTGTGTGTGTGAGTTGATTCGGTTACTTTGGTTATTGTTGGACTGTGTGTGATGACTGTCTGTCGGAAGTGTTTAATGTGAATGTGTGATTGGATTTGGGTAGCTGTCTGTTGGGTGATTGAATAATATAATTGCATTGTTCAGAAGGAACCTTGCAAAATGAGCCACTGTCAAACCGGTATATAGGGAGAAGGTCAGGTGCAGGTGACTGGTCTGTTTTTTGCTCAATTTGGAGGTTCCTAAAGTCTACATTTCTTCTTATATTTTTCCTCTGTCAGGGACATTGATGATAAAAAGTATGAATCCAGATTTTGATTTGATACGTCACCCATAAGGCTGCCTGGAAGTGGTTTAGTGATATGTCAAGCTATTCGAAACTCCAACAAGAGTGATATATACTTTAGGAAACTTTAGGTCGCGACTGTATCCCTGATCTCTGCCCCTAATATTGAACCTTGTTTCAATATATACCCAAGTTTACGTCAGGTTTATGTAGCTACTGTAGGCTCCACTTTGTGTGACGCAACGGAACCCCAAGCGTATGATGAAACAAGCTGGTGCAGGTCCCCGGTCGTCGACATCACCCGCCGCTCACTCTCGGTCAGCCAAAAACAAGCAGGCTAAGTAGAACACACCCTACTGAGCCTGTTTGGTACCGGGTGTAAAACGACAACCGGTAGGCTCAGTTGTCTTAGCCACAGAATGGTTTGTAAACGAAAGTGGCAAAGGAGTTCATACATATCATTATACACTTAAAACTTACAACTTACAATATATATATATATACTTGGCCAGATCTGTATAATATAAGTTAGAAACTACCAAATAAATTATCGTTGAAGTTTTGTACGACCCAAACGACGCAGTTAATAGCTTTCAGAATTTGCTTGTAGGCTTCTGTGATCTTTCCGACCACCAGACCTGAATACCGGCACATGAGTTTCCATTATAATATTTTCAGTCTTTCTTCTCCCGAATTCTGTTGCTAAACATAGTGTTTATATAAAGGACTTCTATTGCCTTCCATTGTGACCCTGCGCTGTATTCAGTGCGTAGTAATCTAAAGGTCAACAGGCAAAGTAACCTTGTCAGGACTTGAACCTGGTACAGTACCTTGAGAATCTCAGTAGGAATTCCTACCATCTAGGTGTCGTGGTCGAATTCTAACGGGGCTACTGTGTGTCCAGGCATTACTTATTCCTTTCTCTGTATTTTGTGAAAAGGTCAGGATTGCTGTCCTTTAAACTAGATGACATGGGAAGTGAGCCACAGTTAGAAACGTGATTGATGCCTACATGATTATAGACTGATATAGCTTTACCGAATTAAACTACAGTACTTTAATTTTATCTACTAATAATAAACTCTGCTTATCTCAGCACAGCGAACCGTAAAGCAACCCAATCAATCATAAAGTACGATACGCCCTCCCACAAAAAAACGTACAATCACAACAAAACAAAACAACCCAGTCCCACCCAACACATACCACCTTATCTCTGTTCAACACAGCGAAACACAATCGGCTCAACCCAATCTAAGTTGACTTTCTGGGCGACACAGCCGACCTGCAGTAACCCATGAGGCTCCCATTGTTTCCCAGCAAAAGAGCATGACTGTGGTGTGATGGTGCAGTGCCAACACAATCATCACTTCCACGCTCTGAATAGTCCTCACACTCGGGGCCTTTGAAACATTCCCCTCTGACTGGAGTTTCACCGTCATCTGGCCGAAAAAGAACAGGTGAATGTAGCCATCAAAGGCCATTCCAACACCCCGATGCACACAACCTGTATACCAGTTTTCACACACTTATCAGCAGCCCGCCATAAGAAATCGTGAGGCGGCTTTCTTTGTCACCAATCTCCCTATCGAAGAAGTGAGTGCTATTCCAGACTCTCCTAATCTAGACAACTGCTAATACTCTTGTTAATTTTCAAGTTCCTACCCCATTCCTTACACGGCACGGATGCCTTTATAATGTTATAACATCTTCAACAAAAAAGTACACAAACCAAAACAGTGTTTAGTGTATCGTGCAACTCAGGAGTTTTAAATATCAAGCTTATCTGATATCCGACGTGGCCGTCACAATCCCACATTGGGCCTTGTTAAGTATGATGCATTGTGGTGTGGTTTGTGATGATGTGTTGTATAGTATTGTGTGATGATGCATGTTACAGTAAGGTGAGTGATATTTTATCGAGTGTGGTGGGGTACTTTTTAAAACTTTTCGTGGTAGTATATGATGGGAGTTTTCTGTGTGACATGTGATGTGTTGTTTTTGTGGTGCTGTGCCGTGTGTAAAAATGTCTTGCCGAGTGACATGTTGTGGTGTAGTGAAGTGTGGTGAGAAAAGACGTGCTGGACTGCATTGATGTGGCCACCCACCACAAGCATATCACTCAGGCGTGAGATGAAGTCAGCCTGTCGTGTTGTGATGTGGCTGGTGGGTATGCCTGTACAACGGCACCTGCAATCATATGTTTTTCTATGATTGTTTCGATATTCTGTTCTCTTGCTCTCCGAAATTATTGAATATTTTTACACACTTTCATTTCTTTTGTATTCGATTCTGTCAGTCCAGTCGTCGCACGAGTATGGAGCATAAACTACCGGGATTATTCTTAGATAAATGTATGATGATGATTACATTCAGCCGATGCACAAAATAAAACAAAAGTCTCCACATTGCCCTCCAGTCTCGTTGATAGACTCAAAACTCTCCATTTACAATAAGGCGAGAGGAAGTATGACAAAACGTGAAGGTATATTATATTGAAAAATCAACGAATCCATTCGAAACAACATGACTCCTTACAGTACACTCAGCTTTGGTTAACGCACAAGTATATGATAATCAGTTAAGGAAAACTTCATACGTGTTCGACTCTCGACTGACGAGATAGTGTATTAACGGGGTATTTTGTTGTGGGCATCTTGAAAGTCTACTATTTTCTCTAAACACACTAGTACCTCAATATACAAGTAAAGAATATTATGTTAATAAGTTGGTTAAACATTACCCCTAAATAGGTTTTAATATCGTCCTTCACGTGGCCTCTTATTCCATCCAAGTCACATTTGATTTCCGGTGGTACTGTATGGGACTTAAATGATATATGGTGAACGTGGTTAGCATTGTTGCAAGAGAGTTGCTACAGGTGTGTGTGTGTGTGTGTGTGTGTGTCGCCGGCAGCTGTGGGTCACCTTCCCCCAGCCACACCACTCCATCCACACCATCTCTCACGCCACACCATTGAAAGTGTGGAGTGGCAAGGAATGTATGTGTCTTTCAAACGAGGTGCCGTGCTGCTGCAGTGGGTGGCTTGCTATGTAATGTGATGTTGTGAGGTGACAAGATGGCAACGTAAAGTGTGGTGTTGTGTGGCATAGTGGCGAGTTGTTGTGGAGGTATCCTTGGCGTGTATTGTGACGTGTTGAAGTTAATTTTCGTAATATGTGGAAAAATGTGTTGTGAGGTGATACCATTGATGTAATAAATGGTGTGGTGTGTTGTGCTGTCGTGATATTAACTTCATGTAGTGTGTGTAGGAGTATATGATATTGTCTGGTGTTGAGGTGTGTGATGTGGTGTGTGTAGTGGCGTATGATGTGGTGGTGTGTGGAATGTGGGTCAAGCTGGGAAGACCTGCCAGAGGCCAGGCCGGGCAGGGCAGGGCAGGAGAGGCTGGGTAATAATGACTGGTGCCTGAGGAAAAGTACAAGTGGGTACACCAGCACCCACACTCGCAGCCTTCACCCAAAACAATTAGCTTATCACATCTTTGGAAACCCACTGTAGTACCACAGGCCTGGGTGGAAGTTGTAAACATTGGCAGGGAAGGAGTAGTAGTAAGGAATCGTATACCATAAGTTTAGGAGAGAGTAAGATTAATCACCGTTGCAGGGAGGATGTGAGGAAGATGGAAATAAGTAGGAAGGGAATTACTCATATAACAGCATGATGGAAGTGAAGTAAAAAAAGAAGTGACAGGTAGGGAAAGAGGAATGAATAAGGGAGTAGCCAGTAGTAACAGGAAGGGAGTGAGGGCAGGGAGGGGTAGAGTGGCATAGTGATTTGCCCAGGTGTTCGTATGGCCTCAGACTGGAGGTAACGGTGTCTCTTCCTCCTCCTACCTTTTCACCCTTAATCTTCCATCTTCCTTTTAAACCTCCGCCCTACCTCGTAACCCAATATTTAGCCTCCATTCGCTACATTCCTAAACCGCCATCTCCCTCCTCGACCTCTACTCTACCTCATAATCTACTACTAAAACTTCATTCGCCACATTCCTCAACATCCACCCACCCCACCATTACAGATGCTTTTAACCCATTACTAACTATAGTCTTGTGCAGTACAGAACCATTAAGACTCAAATTTTCATGTCTAGTAATAATAAAACTGATGTGCAAGGTTCGATTCTAAACTGGGAATGGTGCAATCATCTCCTCGAAATGCGACTCGAATACCAAGAGCAAAGGATACGTGGTCTTTCTGTAGGTATAATGGCATATATTAGACGGGCATCGCATTGGAACGTTCCCCCTTTCCTGTGCTCTGGTCAGATTATGGCTTACTCCGTCCACCAGTCTATTTTTAAGAGGTTTGGGGAACACCTGGAAATCTGACGCCGAAAAAAAGAGTAAAGGGCGAAGGATGATGAATGAATTTGTTGTTAAGGTGTTGCCAGGGTGAAAAAAAAAAACACACACGAAAGGAGGAAAGCCAGCAACATTGTCGACTCTCTCTCTCTCTCTCTCTCACACACACACACATACACACACACTTGCTGTTGTACGATGGCCACCCTCCCTCCGGGCCTCGTCTCACCCACTTCTTGAATCGTCGTCACCCTACATTCACCCACCACAACATACCCACCGTCTCAGCCATTGCTCCTTCACCTTCCATGAGTTCCTTTTCGGTTTAACACGTCAACAAACCTTTACCTGACCCGTCCATTGCCGCTACTTTCGATTGCTTGTTTTACAGTCCATCTTGAT
Source organism: Petrolisthes manimaculis (assembly GCA_034508575.1). Taxonomy (NCBI): domain Eukaryota; kingdom Metazoa; phylum Arthropoda; class Malacostraca; order Decapoda; family Porcellanidae; genus Petrolisthes; species Petrolisthes manimaculis. The sequence goes on from JAWZYT010005428.1 coordinate 27,744, forward strand.
TTAAAAGGACACAAGAAAACGGGTTCCTGGCATATTCCTCATGTTGGTAGAAAAAGCAAAACTGATGTTACCTTCTTGCTCTGGTATCTCTCTCTCTCTCTCTTTCTCAACGAATTTTTTATATAGTTTTGACATTTTCTTACAGTATATACTAAACATGTCGATACAATAATTCTTCCCTATTCCCTCGTAATGGAATAATCATTTGGTTTCCTATGTGTTAACGGTAAATGTATTGATGTGAAACTCAATATCGTGAGTTGCCAAGTGACCAACGCCAAGCACAAGAATCAAAACCTTCATGGAAGAATCAAGTAGAACAGCAAATTTAACTGTAAAAATTATACAAAATAACACGGTTTCAACCACAATTTTTTCGGATTGCTAGGCTTTCTAACGAAGGTTCAGAAACGTGTCGAGTAAGGAAGAGAAGACCAAGTGGGATGGACAAGATTCAGCTCTCACATTCAGTCAGTGACCGGCTTTATTATTATACTCATTTACTACAACTACATATTATTAGAGATCAGGATGCGTTCATTTTTGTTTTTTCGTTTATTTTGTTAACGGTATTATATTGAAGCTATTCATTATAATGCATTATAGAAGGTGCCAGCCAGCATTCCAAGTCACAGGTCGAACGTTCACTAAGAAAGGAACACATAATACAAAGTCTCAAAGGTGATGAGATATCCTTCACATAATACCCCTCGATCAAAGGTAAACAATTATATTTTCATTAGTATGCAGGTTTGCGTATATCCTCTTTGCGTAAAATTTAATGATAAACATGAAAATTGTACAGGCGGAAAACCATTTGCTGTAAGTACACACATCACTAGAGACCAAGAAAATACTTTCAACAATGGTCAAAATAACAGAGTTCTTACTGTTTTTACCTTTCAGAAAATTACCAGATGCATTTTTTTTATTTACTAGCACGTCCTTTTTTTTCTACTGTACTCTCAAAAACTAAAAATATCTTCTATGTTATAATATAGTTTTACCCTCGATCCGTCCCGCGTCAAAACCATAACAATGTGCGAGGAAGAGAGTTAATAACGTTAGCATACAACCCGGGGGCTGAGGACAGACAGACAGAGAAGCTAGTGCCTGGCTGTACTTGTGTTGTGTGTGTTATGGTGCCTGGTGGTGCGTGCTGTTGTGTTGCTTGTTGAGAGCGGGACTGGTGTGTGCTGTGTGTGCTCGTGTGTCACTCTGTCCACACAATTGCTATAGCCACCACCAGCACCACAATCTACTTCACTACTGCAATCATAATCAGTCCATTTCACTACTACATTCATAATCATTCATATTTATAAACACTGCTGTAATCAGTCTTAATGCCAATAATATCACCAGTTAACCCAACACTGCTACTATAACAATCAGTCAACACACTATCATTTCCAGTCAGTCTCATTGCCACTGTTATTGTCAAACTAAAAGCAAAATTTAAGTTATGTCACTTACTGTATGAATTGGAGTGACGAGGGAAGTGTGAAGTGTGGAAGAATGCAATGCGATGTGAAGTTACTTTCACTCTCAAGTCTATTTATTTTATTAAAACTACCAACATTGTCATTAGTCGAACAATAAAATTGCAGGAATTCCACTGGCTAAAATATACAAATTGCGGTGTCCAGCCGTGTCATTTAGAAACATTAACTTTCTCACTGTGGCGACTTCCTGAACCTTCAAGTACCCGACCATCTGGTGCTCCATGATGCAATAGTAAAAGGCTCGTCATGGTCCCACTGTGAATTATGATATTCTTGTGCCCTTTCAACCCTTGATATACCTCCAGTTCGTTTAAGGCCAAATGCTAAAACGAGACAAGAACTCGCAGGACTCGAGAGAAACCATGTTACTTGTACACTACTGTCGTATGTGTAATACTCTGGTGAACCCTTTGAACTTTAGGTGTATTTTAGAGTGTGTGATGATCTGTCATAGCCTTCGAGCCCTGTATAAACACACCCTTTGGGCATATCCCTGTTTACTGGTATGCCACACATCCTTGAAGGGAGGGTAAGAAGGTCATCCACTCCCCACCATCACCTCACCTCGCTCACCTTACAAGCAAAGTGTTCTGATACCTCCTACCATCTCTATACTAACCTACTGAAGGGAGAAAAAAACTGGACTCAACTAATAATATGAGTCACAAAAACTCCAAACTGTTCCACTTAAACCAGTTGCAGACCATGCAGGGACTCTGTTGGGTATACTTTTTGTGTAGATTTACTAGTTAGCCCCAAATTTCAAAGGTTATTCTTAGTCAAGCACACTCTTGACACACATAGTATGGTAACTTTGTCGTTATACATATGGATTTCCATATTTTGTATATCTGAACAGAATAAGTTAGTACAGTAAGTATGCACATGAATTTCGTGATAGTTTTTTTATATATAAAAAACCACTCGCGTGTGAATACCAAGGTTGTGAATAATTTAAATGGTTAACACTTGGACCATTACTTGCTGAAGTGTTGAAATTACTGAAAACGAAAGGCATCATTAGTGAGTATACAAGAATAAAAGAAATAAGCAAGGAAGCACGCAAACGTGTGAGGAAAAACACTAACTGTTCTTGACATTAACACATTTGGTCGAGACGTGCTCATCTCTTCACACCGACATTGCACAGGACCATTTTTCTCTTGCTCATAATACAACACAACATCAGGATGAGAAATATTAATATCTTTTTGCATGGTCACATTCATCACATCTATTAGGTACTGTAGGCTATATACTGTGGCCTCTACATGCAACTTCAGCTTCCTGATCTTATAAGGTCAGAGTTCACTGTAGATGATAGTTGTTTGGTTCCTTCCCAACCATATGTTTCATTCTTTGAGACATTAGGCACTGTGCGTTCCACATCACCCACAGCTGTCATACAGTTCAGTAACCATCCCAGAAAATTATCACAAGGCTCTCTTACAAGTACTGCGAATACACCACACAAAAACATTAATACAGCATACGGTATTTATTGTTGAATATTAATTATGTATGACTAAAATGTATCCCAGCTTTATTCCCTTTGCTCTAGTTGTCTATGCGGTCATAGAAAGAAAACATCTATCGTAGCCTGTACATTAGCAACTTCAGCTTCCTGATGTATAATGTAAATATACTACCGTTGTTTGAAATGTTTGATTAGTAATTATCGTGAGTCCGTGACTAGCGATTGATGGCATCTTATGTGCGCAGTCCTCTAGCTGACACTTCCGGGAGAGCAAGTTAGCGGGTAATGCTGCAACACCGCTAAGCTTTAGTTTGCGTTTTTTTTCTCACCGTTAACTAGACATGCTACACATAGCTTTAACTTGTTATACACTACCACGCTTGTCTGGAGTGTTACAGATGATTATGTTTTGTGGATTGGACTTGCTGCTTACAATATAACAGGTAGTGTTTGATTTTATTCCCACTCGCCTTGGGAACTGTGCGTACCACGAACGTAATAATTAAATCCTTGCTTATACGCATGACTTCAGTAGCTATTCTTAGTAGGTATCTGTCAACAATTTATTGAATGTACCATTAGAATAATTGCACGTCTGTTATCCAGGTGAAAATCTAACCTGTCTTTTCTTCTCCTTCAGATGTTGAGACATGCCCTAACTTCGAGACGCCCTTCCACACCGTGTCCACCTGCAGGGGAGTGTCTGAGGTCATCCACGACGGTTCCTGCGACAACAGAATCACCTGGAGCAAGGGTGAGTATCATACACACACACTTTTACAGCTAGAATTTTGGTTCTACGAGTCAGGTATTGAAGCCAACATTGTACAGTATGAGCTCAGTAAGACGTTCATGGTTCTTCAATGTGTTGCTTATATGTTATATTATGTGATAGTTAAGTACTCAGAATATATTTACATTCAATATACTGCCTTAGGAATCAAAGAGAGAGAGACTGTGCCCATTCTCTCCTCTTTATATTGTGTGTGTTTGTGTGTGGCCGCAGTGATGGATGTTGTACTGACGGGTATACTCAAAGGTGAATAATGTCAGGGACTGAGAGAGAGAGAGAGAGAGAGAGAGAGAGAGAGAGAGAGAGAGGTGATGTTTGCGAAGTGTACGGTCCAGACTATTAAAGGGTGTGGCATGGGTGATGTATTGGGGAGAGGGAGAGGAGTGGTCTAGTTGAAAGGGAAGTGACAAAGTACTATAGAGTGTTGCAAGAGCGGGAGAAAGAGAGACATAGACATATATTTAAAGGTGTACTGTTAATGGGAGGGTGTGGCAGTGGCAAGGGTGTGGAATGAGTTTGAAAAGGATGTGAAAAGTGAGGGTGTTACAACTGTGGTAAGAGAGGACTTGAGGGAGTGTACAGTTATCCATAGGTTGTAGCAAGTAGTATCTGATTATTTAAGTTTGGTAATGTGAGGATGTGATAGACAAATAAATATGTTGTGATGCTTTGTGAACATTCTGTGACGAAATGAAATAAATGTGCATGATGTTGGATGGAGTGACAGGAATGGAAATAAAACGTTAAGGCAAGATCATTAAAGTAGGATTAGAATGCTAAAGAAATGGTGTTGAAATGGAAATGTGAGTGAATCATTAAATCAGGAATGGGAGTGAGGTAGGATGGGGCGTGGCTAGAAGGGTGTGTCAAGAATGCATGGGTGAGGCAGGATGGTTGAGGAGGTGTGTGTGGCAGGAGCTGGTCGGGTGTGGCAGAGGTCGGGTGTGTCAAGGATAAATTCCAGTGTTAACAGAGAAAGTAGTAGACGTAATAAGTTGGTGTGGGAGTGGCGAGTCAGTACTTTATCCTGGCAGCGGGAGGAGTGGGGGATGGGAGGGGTGGCTTGGCTAGGTAGGAGTGGTAATGTCAAGAATACGGACCGGTGGAAGTCGCAGGAATACAGTCAAGAATAGTAATTACAGTTTTACTCATATGTAGAACACGTACCGTATGGGATAGCACTTATTATGATCTTAAGATAAGCAATTGTGCAGAGCTCTAAATGACGACTCACCCCATTGCCAGGACGGCAGGGTGAAGGGGGTCAGTTACTTATGGTGACTCGAAAGGCTACGGTACTTATTTACCAAGAAACAAGCTGCTTTAACATACTTTCATTTTACTATTGTTTGGATGGTTATGCAGACTCCAGTTCACCAATAACAGATGATTTTAGTAACCAAATTAATAATTAAGAAAGTAAAATGAAAGTGAGACAAGAGTGATATGAAGGTTTGGATCAAGGCCATGTGTTGGGTTGTATAGGAAATATAGGAGACGGTCCTAATACTGAGAAGGAAGGTACGGTACGTGATAGGAAGTGAAAAGACATGAGGAACACGTGAGAGGGAGTATGGGGGGGACACTATGTATACTGAAGATGTAGAGATAGGAAGGCACGTTCGAAAGAGAGTAGGTCCAAACGCGTGAGGGAGAGTGAAGAGTGAAGGGAAGAGCATACTGTACAGTCCGTATCGGAGGAGAGTGCTCATGTTTGTATGGGAAGGAGTTTGGGGTATATCGTACAGTCACCAATAACAGTGTTGACATTGACATCTTCATTCATCTATGGATAGGTTAGTTGTAATAAAGGTACCCTGAAGCTGTGATGTAGTGTACTGTTGTAACATATACGAAACTGTATGCATATTTTAGTTAGGTACGGTATATATTTTTTTTTATTTAGATGAGCAGTTGTACCAGAAATTTCTCCTTGAATGTACGTATGGGCAAAAAATAAGCACACGTGTATGAATGACTAAGTGTTTATTAATGTATAGCTTCCAAAAAGAGTATAGTTAGATTTTCCACCACAACATTTTGAACAGTATAAACCAACAATGAAGGCACAGGCAAGAATTAGACAGACCCTATAAATAACGATACTTTTATGTAGGCTGTATATGTGTGGTATTGTTGTGTACCCTTATCCGAAAATTAGGTTAAGAATGCAGCTTAACATTAAGAAAGGGATAGAAATGTCTGTATTAATTCTAATGCTGTGTTATGCTTGAGTGGATTACTGTGTTATGCCTCAGTAGATATTATCTGTTATGCTTCGCTAGATTATATTCAGTTATGTTATCTATGTTTTTCAGGTATGCTTTAATATATTAATGTGTTCGTAGTGTTGTTGAATATGTTTCATTACTTCTCACAATATTTGTGTTTCATTTCAGATTTAATTCACTTTTGTTTTACTTTTAAGCAGATTTATGTGTGAGATGTTTCAGTCACTTAGTGTAGTGTGTTCTCTCGTGTGTGTGTGTGTGTGTGTGTGTGTGTGTGTGGTCTTGTTCTTATGTATGTCTCTGTGTCCTGTGTGTATGTAACTTATTGTGTTAATGTTTATCCAGGTGTTAATGTTTCGTGTAGGGCTTATTTCTGTCCCTGTGTACATGTGTATGGAACATGCTTCGTGTTTCCAAGATTGATTGTAACGTGTTGTGTGTGTCCCAGTGTGTATGTAATGTGTTGTGTGTGTCCCAGTGTGTATGTAATGTGTTGTGTGTGTCCCAGTGTGTATGTAATGTGTTGTGTGTGTCCCAGTGTGTATGTAATGTGTTGTGTGTGTCCCAGCGTGTATGTAACGTGTTGTGTGTGTCCCCATGCAGGATCTATGTGTGACGCCGTGTGTGAACTTGGCTACGGGTTCTTCGTGGAGCCTGCACCAAAGTACTCGTGTGACGCCGGTGGTGTGTGGGCCCCAGCTGGCAAGGCACCAGAGTGTTACGGTAAGTCTCTTTTTTCTTTTATTCATCTCTGTCGACAATTAATGGAATGCAAAACGAAGGAAGGCTTTACCCAACATTCTTCACTTCTCTCTCATTCTGCTGCTAATCTACTTCACACTGTCCACTTTATTTTTCTGTGACACCCTGATGAAAGATTTGTGTGTGGACTTCACCTTTGGTTTTTCTGCGTGGCCACCTACTGACCATACTATCTCTCTCTCTCTACTGACCTTCCTCTGCCCGCCACCCCACTATCTCGACCTGAACATTCATCAACATTCCTGCTGCTCCATCTATGTGTCCATCCATCCTGCTTAACATGCCTTCCCTTCCCTCTCTCACCCACACGCCCCCCTCTTTCTCTCTCTTCCCTCCACATACTTCTCTCCTCTCCTTCTGCCTTGACCTTTACTTCTGCCTCACACCCAACCTGTTTCTCCTTTTCCGTTCCCCTTCCTCTCCCTCCATCTTTCCAACCTTTGCACCATATCTCCCATCAAATCTTAAAAACATTTCGTGAAAAATAATGTTTTACGGAAACAATCCTTTACACAATAATTTAGACAATATTACATTACAGATAGTATAATTATTCTCATGTCTTTATCATCAGCTTGTAAACTCAGATTTATACGAGTATCGGTACATATATGTATACACACATACTAGAGTATACAAATACCAACACACACACACGGTGACCAAGTGGGCACTGTGCCAGGTGAGTGTGGTATCACTCACCAGGCTGACCACTCCACCCCCCCTTACACACACACACACACACTCTTTACTCCAAACCCATCCTTCTCCCCCCTCATCCACCGGTCTACCCATTCACCTCTCTCTCTCTCCGGATGGTTCTCCGTCTTTTTTTCCACCCAGTCATTTTTCTCCTTATCATCGTCCATGTCTTCTTTATATTTTCTCAGTATAATGTTTATACTTCCTCCATCCCCTTTCTTTGCCACATCTTTAACAAGTTACCTGTCTCCCACTGCCCCTTATAACTGATACACACACATACACTCTCTTGTCCAGGGTACTGGATCCGCCTAACGTGCTGGACCTACTTTTTTCTTATAACTTGCTTCGCCATGCCTCACTCTTGCCTCAGTAGTTCTTTAGCACACTGCCTCTTCTGCAAGAAAAACAATCGTTCCATTATAAACATCCATCATCTTCAATAATATTTCAAATTCAAATTGACACCATCTCTATTTGGACCAATCAGTGTTCTCAGTTTTTACTCACTTAGACAAGAACGCCAAACAATAAAATACATTAACTTTGCAGTGAACATTTGGAAAGTACCTTTATTTCACTACTCCTGGTTCGGGGTTTTTAACTTCAGAAGTGGAAGCAACCTTACCTTCTCTACTAGACCCGTACACTCTTCCTCCACACGAATACACTCTCCCTCATCACTTACCATATAATATTCTCACCTAGATACCTGTGCACTCTTCATAGTACATAAACTCTCATTCAACAAACACACCCCCTTTCACAAGTACAGATATACATACACCACAGACGTCACAAAAACCAAACACGATGTACACACACACACAGACAGAGGGAGGGAGGCAGGGAGGAGGTGAGAGCAGGTTGAGACTGGAAAGTGAACAGAAATATAACCTGTTGTGAGGTGGCCGCCTGACCCACTCCACTCCTCTCTCTCTCTCTCTCTCTCTCTCTCTCTCTCTCTCTCTCTCAGGAAGAAGAGACGACGTGATAAGTAAGGGAAGGTGAACATTACGGGCGTCTTTGTGATTTTATACAGAGCACACATAACAAAGGCCTGACATTTGTACACACACACACCGTCTCCCTTTCGCATTATTTTCATCTTTCCCTCATCTTCCTTCCTTCGTTTGCTACGTTGATTGTCGCGATATTTAAATTTAAAATTTTCCTTCCGATGCGATATGACTTTTGCCTTGTTTAGTATCTTCTTTATCATTATTCGTTCGTTCTTCTTGTTTACAATTATTTTCTTCAGTTGAACACGATACTTCTCTCCCCATTAAACCTTCAAATTTCAATTATTTTATCTTTCTTTCTCCTCTCGTCTTTTGCTACATTCTTCCTCATCCTTTCTATCCTTCCATCCAACATTCTCTTTACTCTTCCTCCTAATATTATTTTTACTCCTCCTACATACTTCTCCATCCCTTCCTGCCTTCCTTTCTTTCCTACTTACTTCTCTTCAGCTCGTCTTTCTGGAGGTTGGGTAGGTAGGTAACTTTCACCGTGTGTGTGTGTGTGTGTGTGTAGCCTCTTTGACCTCCCCTCACCTCCTGCACTTGACCCCGTGTTTGGTCTCCTATATAATGCCTTCCTTCTCTCCCTCCATACACACACACACACATACACCCCAACCCCCCAATCTCTTTCTCTTCCTTATCCCTGCTCTTGTTCTCACTGATTCCCTGCCTTGCCATCTAAGCTCATTTATTTTTTTTATTAGGTCGTTCTACTTTCGTTCGCTCTCTTTTCTCTTCCCACGCCCTCCCCTGCCAGCTAACTCCCTTCATGCCTCCCTCCTCTTTTTACCTATCATTCCTCGTCCTATTTTCTCTCCGTTTCTTCCGCCCTATTCTCTCTCTCCTTCTCTTAACCTGTTTTCTTTCCCTTTCTTTCATCCTATTTTTTTATCTCTCCTTTTCCCAGCCAGTTCTTCCTAGTCGTCTTATTCAAATATTTGATAATTCATACTTTTTTTTAATCTATTCTCTTCCCTCCCCTCATGTTTCAGTTCCTCCTCCTACCCTTGTTTACATACTCTTTGTATTGTTTTCTTATTTCAGTTCAGCTCTCTCTATTCGTTTTCTAACCTTTTCTACTTACTGTATACGCTCGTATTTCTTCCGCGTCACATGAGCTTTCCATTTTTTTTTTTTTTTCGTTTCCTATTCCTTCCCTTGTCTGATTTCCCTGACTACTATCATTATCATCCAGTGTTTTCTTTTGTTGCCTTCTCCCTTTTTTAATCTGTTCCCCTGTGAGCTTCCCAGACACACAGAGTTGTTTTCCCGCCAAATTTTAACCATCTTGTATTCCAACCTCACCCGTTATCATTTCAGTATCGCTATGACATCCCATGTAAGGTTTTGTTCCCTTTTAAGCATTCCGAAAAAAAAAAAAAAAATGAATTAATTGAAGTTTCCAATTCCTCGAGTAGGCTAAACCGGACGCTGTTAACACAAAAGTAACACGCACACATTTTAGTTCTGATTTATAAGTGATTTGGGTTGTCTGGTAACTAATAATTAAAGTCTAGAGGCACGCGGAAGTTTATGGGTTGAACTGGCATGAAGGGAATTAGACCTTTGAAGCTGAAAACAAAAGACAATTGTAGTTATACATCACCGGGCACACTAATCTGTGGCACCAGGTTAAAGATTTGTGTGTCGAATTCACCTTTGTTTTTCTACGTGGCCAACTAAACTAACTTACCATTCACTGTTTTCTTTCCTGTGTACACACACACACGTGACCTTAACAGTTAGCCTACTGTATACAGTCAAAAGTGAATTATGTCACATCCATCCATGCATATATCCACCAATTCACAAACTCATCTTACCTTTCCCGTTGACAGAGATCGTCCCTGTGTTCTCCGCCAACCTGCAGTTCTTGATTAACTACAAGCGCGCTAGCATCGAAACCCTTCAGCACCAGTTTGATGGCCTGGTCTACAAGTACAATGACATCTTCTGCCCCTACCCCGAGGAGTGTGGCATTGGCGACCTGGAAATCAAGAGTAATGTGAGTAAAATGTAAAATTTGAGGTGAAATATTTGCAGATGATGGCCGACTTAATAATATTAGTAAATAATCTTATTAACAAACCGGAAAAAATAACAACTACTGGTGCAGTCACCTTTTGATATCGGTTTTGGTAACATTGTGACTGACAGAATTGAGGAAGTGGGGTGGTGTTTGGAGAAAGGTTGGTTTGCTCGAAACACTATCCCAATTCATACTTAGTCTCATCTATCATTAATACAAAGTGTTTCGAGCAGACTAACTTCATCCCTCAAGAACCATAACTGATATGACGAGTGATCTTACTTGTTTGAAGGTTCACAGTCAGATTTGTTGTAATTAATACTTGGATTAGGCTATAGGTACCGTAGAGTAGTTGGTAAGCAGCAAGTTTGTAGAGGACTGCAATATCTGAAATGAAACTAAACTTATGCCATTGTATTGAAATTAGAAACTATGGTTATGTCAGCCATTTTGTTTTTGCTATAAAAATATAATAATGGCCTAAATTAAGTGTCATCCACCCGATATGTGTTCAGTAGGTGTCATTAACTGCCTGACGGGAGATTATCAGTCTTTTTTTTTCATTGTTTTTTTTTATCGAAATTAGTAACTGTTATACCTGGTTCAATATTTATATAAGTTAGGAATTTTGTACACTTTTTTAATGACTGTTTACTAATTTCCACAGCTTGACGAGGATGGCAATAAATTGAGTGAGGTCATCATCACCATCGACACCCCAGTCTATAACATCACTGACCAGACAGGCTTCATTGATTTGGTACGAGAGGCTGTACTCACAGTGTTCGATGACAATGCCTTCATGACCCTCATTGATTACGACAACATTGCTCTGGTCCTCCCCATCACCGCTGAAAGCAACTTCAAGGCCAAGCCACAGCTGTGCTGCCACACCTGCCCGGAGGGCCATGCTTACAGGCTCGGCAACTGCGGTAAGTAAACTTACCAGGTCAATTGGTAAGAATATTTCTGAAATGGAGCAATTCATTAGTTGTTTTTAAGGGTAATAATACAAAATGTTAAATGCTTAAGAATAATATTACACTTTTCATTATTCCCATATGAAATTAATCAAATATTTTCATTTTCGTATGGTTCTGTATATGACAGGTTATAAGATAATAGGCCTATGTTCACCTAAAATTAGTTTCTATGTCAAGAAAAGTAGTGATGCCCTTTGTTTATGCTACTCTTTAGTGTGGTTGTATAATGAAGCCTTTCTTTTTTTACAGTGCGATGCCCGACGCCCGAGTGTGTGTAGGGAGGGTCCACTGGTATCGGTATGAGAGGCCAGTGTAGGACCCAGCCACCCATCCTCCAGTACCTCAGTCCTCGTATTGCCAACTTGCATCTATCGGTTTTTAGTGTACAGAAGCAGGGATATTGACCACCCAGTGTGTACCCATTGCAACCTGACCTTTTGCCTTTCACTCCTTTCCCTATCATAACTACTCATTCCCAATATTTTTCTCTTTTTAGTCTTTTTCATCTGTACCTTTACTATTATTATTTCCCTTACCTCTCCTACCATCTGTACCTAATGTTTCTTTGTATTCGGGACGTCCCTACTTTGTAACACCCATTCCCGCCATATCTGTCTTTCAGTCTGTTCTGCCTCCATGCGGTACTGTGTGACCGATCGGATGTAACTCTACAGAATGGTCTGATTTTATAAAGCTTTGATCGATTGTCACTGAGAAGGTTACTGCATGGGTACGATGCTGGTACATAATGGCTTGTCCCAGCTTAAGGTACATTAATTTAGCATAAGCATTAACCGACGATGGTAAACTTGGCATCATGATAATACTTTTCTCTCTAGAATCTGTTTTCTATTATTTAGTTCTATATTGGTGACTCCAGTTTTCATTTTAGTTTCTTAAGCCTAATTATCTTTGTCCTCCCAGTACACTGACGTAAACTAACCGAGGACGGTAAATTTGGCATTGTAATACAACTATCTATTAAATAAATTCATTGCAATTTTCTTCCTTCAAAGAACAAAACATCTGAGAGCAATATTTGTTGCATTATAACCAAAATTCCTTTACCCTAACCACTGCAATTGTCAGACGTTTTGTATGGTTAACGTGGGACCAGTTTACGTATTGCCTCCCAGTTCTTCTCCCATACCCTCTTTTGTATGATTATGTATTTTAACTCTTACATAATATTAGGTCTTATTAACTTCTACTGTTGTGTATTTCACTGCAATGTACAAGTCTCCCTATTTTTAATACAAATTATGTTTAGCCTTAAAAGTGATAATAGTGCTCACATTTAAACGTTCTTAACATTCACATTATTAGCAACCTTTTGAGAACCTTATGAAGTGTTCTACCACTACCGCGTTTCCATGCCCTGACTCTCGCCTCTCCTACTCCTTTACACAACTGTCCTTGTGCCACGTGAAACCAGTTGGGCAGCACACACTAGTGTATGCAACGTAATGTGCCTAAATATTTAGACTTTAAATGCTGGAAATAATACTTGACATGATATATCCTGCATCACTTCCCATGCTTATATTATGGAAATGTTGACATACTTTGTTTTAATTCAGTATTTTTTTTTTCCTTTTATAGCTGAAATTTTTTCCAAAGTTAATGAATATTGCCTCAAATGCCGCCCTACTGGATCACCGAGATGCACACCCGTGTCAATAACTGTACTGAGTACTCATTCTCAGTGCTGTTTTCTATTAGAATTAAGTTGTTATTTAAAAAATCTTTTTAGTAATAAGTATAAAATTGAGTAGCTGTCTAGAGCATTTTATTTCAAAATGAAATACACATTTACAGACCGTGATTCCATGTCTATTTTCTTTTAAAATATACAGTGAATCACACACTCAAGTGAAGGGGATTTTATATTACAGTAACTTCAACTACCGTACATAATATAGTGTTGTAAGTTCGTTTGCAGAAGACCAGTATTGTAAAACACTGTCTTCATCAAAATATAAGATCCCCTATACCACGTTAGGGCGGGTTACAGCTGGCCCGCCCTGCCTGCCACACCCACGTTACCTTAGTTGTTACGTGTGAATGTTGACCATTGTATATACCTTGTATATTTTACCTAAGATACCAATAAACGTTTCTTTCTATATTAAAACATGCCCCTGATTTTATCCTTTAGGTGTGTGTATCTGTTGAATTATAGCAATATATCCATATCATGGAGAAATTAAAAAAAAAATATTAAACAGTAGCCTAACTAAAACCGAGAAAGTATTAGAAGACAACTGAAGTCCCATAGATTTTGTTCTAGTAAATCAAACAATTTATAAATACCTCAGACAAGCAAATTGATGAAAACTAAGATAAATTTAACTTGTCCGATCATAGCTAAATAGAAACAGTAGTTAAATAACCAAGGCAAGAAAAGTTTGCATTGTAAGTATTTTAATGGGAGGACCAGATGTTGTATGGAAATAAAAGAAATGGGAAATTTACAGCATATAGAAAACTTGGATTGGAGACATACTGGGTGCACCGAAGTAAGGATATGCTATGTACAGTATCGGCAAAAAAATATGCAAACTGCCACCGACATCGACGCTACCTACGACATTAGTGACATAAAATTATGGGAGATTTCATATAAAAAACAAAATATATTGTTCTGGTACCCACCAATTAGTACTATGTCATTTCTTCTTTCACTGTAATAACCTCTTGCAGACGTCTAGGCGTAGACCTAGCTAATATTTCAAAATATGATCTCTCCAGTCAGCAAAAAGGATACACATTATGGTTGTGGTCTGCCTGCATATTTCTTTAATTGGTACTTTTCCTTCCCTTAGTACCAAAATACGGTCCCTTTCCTCATTGCTAGTTGTTGTAGCACCCATGGCAATGCACTAGGTTAAATCTAAGGGCCACCAGAATCACGGGGTAAAGATTCATTTTGAAAACAATCTGGGCACAAAAAAAGTCAGTGCACTGATTCCACCCACACAGACGTCACGTAACTAGTAAATTTTGAAATCTGTCAGCCAGTGCTCGACAGCAATAGGTTGTTAGGATACCGCCCTCTTCCAGACTTATGGTGAAAAATACGTTTAAAAGATACTAAGGTTGTCTGTATTGTTAACTTCATTTGTGACACATCTTCCCTTCGATGTCGGTGGCAGTTAGCATTTTTTTTTTGCCGATACTGTACTGTAGGCCTAGTTGTGCTGGTATTGAGGAAAAATTGGTTGTTCAACTATGCTACAGAGACATGAAGAACAAGTTGTGGTATGGAAAATGTGATTCAAGGAAAAAATTAAATGCAGAAATACCAGTACCATAATACTATAGTTATGGAGAAGGGAAAATGGAAGACTCCAGGGTTAAAGGTGGTAAAAAGCTATATGCAACAACTAAATATGAAATACATAATTATATGAACTGAAAAGGTTGGCATGATTAAAAAATTACATATTTTTTTTAATTGGGAGAACACGATGGAGATTGGATATGGAAAATATACTGACCCCTGAACATTTATAGAAAAAAAAACAGGAAAATATTAAAAGGGAAAGAATTTATGCTAACTCATACAGAGCACGATTAATGTTCAAGTTAGTGTAGAACAAATTGCCTGAAGCTAAATATTGGAGGAAGAAGTTTAATGGAGGAAAGGGAGATTGTACCGTATGTCAGGGAGGGAAAGAAGAAACTGTAGAATATTTCGTAACAAAAATGTGAGGGATTACAAGATTCCTAATCCTCAACCCAGTCCCTGACCCAATCCACCCTCATCCTAATCCTTCCGCACAACCCCTGCATATTATTAGTTTCCCAGCGTCGACACCAGTCTCACATTAGGTTGTAGTTTTAAGTTCACAATGTAGTACCGGTATTCTAATAGTTTAGCAACGTTTTAATTATATTAGTGCCATAAATACATGCCATACATATTATAGAAATATAATTTTCATTCTACAATACATGACTGTAATAATGAAGCTATATTTTAGTTACAGCATGCAAGTATGCATGAAAACTGACAGGAAAACAAATTATAAGTACTTAACACTCACCACCACATGTAAGAATGATGTAGAGCATGGCAGACCTTCATAACACGACACCAATAATATTTTCCTGGCCGGCACTGGCGGCACAACAATGGTGTCCAGCAGAGTTCAATGGGCCTGTCCACATTCCTTATGTTGCTATTTAACGCTAAACTTCCACTTGTCAACGGACTTCTGGCGCTTCTTCGTGACCTTAGGTGGTCCACCAACAATAATGTCACATCTGGAGCTTATTGCAAACTCAATAGCCTCGAAAGAAAAGAAAAAAGGTGACGAGAACCACACGTCCGTACACATATCAACAGTTCAAATCTGACTGAGGTACAGCCGCTGAGCCGCAGTGTTGCCAGGTCTCTTGACGAAATTTCCCCATATTTTCCCTTTTTACCTCAATATTTCCTGTTTACTTTTGAAGATATAGTCGTATATTTGCCATCTACTTTATATTTAGTTTGGTAGAAATTTCCCCATTTACTCTTAAATAATATCCTCATTGGTACCTCTAATTATCCATGTCTAGGGAAAATTCCCGTATTTGGCAATATTGCACTGAGGCAATGGCTGAAGTGAGGAAGCGGGTGGGGACAGCAGCTACATACGTAAACAAACTGAGAGCATAGCCATAAGCCATGGCGGGAGTTAATTCGACTTTTTTTAAATGTAATTACTGTAACAAGGACTTCACAAGAGGGACGCGCTTACTGGAGGTGCTGGCTGCACCAATCACAAGACAAATTATCAAAGAATGGCCAGCCGTCCCCATGCGCTTCCCTAAAGGGAAGACTGACGATGAGTGACGTCATACCGGTGTTGATTGGCCGATAGTGTTTTGGGACTTTTATTAGCCCGTGAGCGGACTGGCTGGCTACTGTGACCCAGGATTGAAAAAATGGCGGGTTATCACGAAGATAAAATTTGTGAAAATAATACTGAATGAGCTGAGCGACGAAAATGGCTCAACCTGAATGAAGTACTGCTGTAGTTTAATCATACCACCCTTAAGCCGTCATCTGGTCGTCCAAGCGGAGGATTGGGGTACCGAAACCGTCTTGGGAGCGCTTGGTTTCAGTGACGAGAACTGACCAAATACGTAGAAACTGTGTTCTCGTCGTCCAGATACGGATTGGGCAGAAACAAAAGAAAGTTTGTAAACAAAGTCGTAAGAAAATACTACAAATTGGTCAACTTTTCCATCACTTTTCTCATATTATGAAGCAAATTTGTGTCCTAAGTTGCATGTATTATACACCAAAAGATGCAGAATTAAGAAACGAATAAGATGAGACCAACTAGAAGTCTCTTAATATGATCTTTAGTTGAAGACTTGCCATTTTTATTACTTTATTCTCGATTTTCGGTGAAAAATTTACTATACTTGCTAGAGATAGGTTGCCAAAAAAGTGATTGATTAGCTATATTTCTGGAATGTCCATCAACCATTTCGCAACACTTCAGACATCCACCTTAATTGCTGAAAGTGCACTTGATATTTATTCACCTTTTTGGTACTCTCTTAAGTTCCAGGCTCAGCTCATGGACTATAATAAAGTGTTTGTGTGCCTCTCATGTCAAAATGATCCTTGATATTGGTTTTATGGTGTGCAGCCTGTGATTACAGTGTCGGCAAAAAAAGACGCTACCTCCCACCGACATCGACGCTACCTACGACATCGTGACATAAAATTATGGGAGATTTCATTAAAAAAAAATATATTTGTATTGTTCTGGTACTCACCAATTAGTACTTTGTCATTTCTCCTTTCATATTAATAACCTCTTGCAGACGTCTAGGCATAGGCCTAGCTAATATTTCAAAATAAGATCTCTCCAGTAAAGCAAGTGCCTCCAAAAGGCTAGGTCTTTTTTATACACAGTCTCATTTATTCCATGTTAAAAGCCCTGCCTTGTGTATATTTGTTTGATTTTCAGTGTTTTGTTTTTATCCTGAGTAAATACCAGTGTCAAACTTTTAAATATGATAGTATGTTTCTGTAAGCATCTTAGTCATGACAACTTGCAGTCGTTACAATTAGGAATGGCTGTTAAGACATCTTTATGATGGTTACCAAATATTTGGTCAAGTACTGTATAATTAGTACATTTTATTTACAAATTTACAATAATATTCTATTTCACTATGTAAAATAAACAAAAAAGGTCTGTATGTAAAATCATTTATCATATTTTATAACCAACATATTCTTGGAATACACCTGCTGATATTGTGCATTATCAGTGTAGTACACTTTAGGAGTGTAAGGATATTTACTCTGCATATAAAAATATGACTCTAGTCCACAATATTATTATGATCAGAAAGATTAATCTCCTTTAAAATGAAGCAATGTTGCCATATGTAATATGGTTGTCAATATAGTGCGGAAGACAGCAAAAAGGAATATTTACAAGATAAAACAAATATCTGTACACAAAGCAAAGTACTGCACTGTACCATACATATGCACTACATCACATCATATTCATACTGTTTTAGTCACATCATCAACAGTAAATAATCAGCCCTTTCTCTTAACCGAACACTGCCTTCCTAGGTACAAATGTCACAGTAACGATTACACAGGAAAATTATTTACTTACAAGCACTGCCATACTATACAATGAGGAGATTCATAGATGGACAAATCCAGTATTTTAAGACAGGTTTATCCAGATGCTGGTCAAAGTAAAAGGGAGAGATTACATAATTATCTATATATTATATTAAACCCAAAAGTGTTTGCTTATTTGTCTCAAGACATCAATATTTCTCTAATAATCTTTACTTTACCAAATTTAGCATAGAGGTCCAATTGCATCCTAAAATAATGCATGAACAAAGAACTAACAGGTCTGAGCTCCCTCCAAGGTACTACATAGCCAATTTGCAAACCTGTTGGCTAGTTTGTAAATAAATGTGAAAGTCTGCCTGATTATTTACTAACAGTCCATCAAGTTCCAAGTACATAGCCATAGATATCATAATCAGTTGTCTTAACAGATATGTTGTTAATGAGGCAGATTGGCTGTTAATATATTAGGAACTCTAAAATTAGTTTTTACTTCTGACCTGTCACTTTGTGAGCTACCAATAACATACACGACATATAATAGAATTAATGTAATTTAAGTACAAATTCACACACACTGGTTGACATAAAATGCTGACTACTTTACTCTCAATCTAGTTTTGGACTACAGGTTTGATTCCCATTTTGTATTAATCTAAATTTAATACTGAACTTCACTTGAATAGTCCATGATACAGTTCAACTCAAATATTTTCCTTCTGGAGTGAAAAAAATAAACATATGAAAAATATACAAAAAAATAAAACTTGCACACAAATTACAAACTCTTGAAAATAATCAATAGATAAGAGACAAAGTATAAAAACCAATGGCACTCAGCATAGGCAACATTTTTTCATAAATGGTCACACCAACACTCCATTTTAATCTGAGATATAAATGCAAGTGTTATATTAAAAGGTTCCCATGCATACTGAAGTTGATCTCTTAATTGTGCATAAACAAGAGTATTCAGACTAGTTAATTATCTTACTCAAATCCAATGTGTACATGGGTTATGGTACTACTGTTGTTGCTATTATACCCATCTGGTACTGCCTCAAACTTCAGATATTATTATATCATTAATTTATAATTAATATTATAACTATTATATATTATATTATATATGGCTGGAGGAACAGTCATGTGAACATAAGTCATGAGCAGTAATACCTCTCAAGGGGATGATATACTTTCAGTATATTGAAGTGATCTGATTCCTCCAAAGTATGCCAGGAAACAGGACCACATGGAACAAAGAAAATGGTGCACTGTACTGTTGCTTGGAATAGTTTGGAGGAATCAGCTGCTCCACATTTACCAACACTTTACCTTCCTCCATTTAACAAAGATGGATATGTGAACTTAATGCAATGGATCCTTTTGGGAGGATAGTATACCCTATGTGTCTGTCTGCATCAAATATACACAAAACCCTAAATAAGCATAAAGAAAGTGCCCAGATCTAAAATCGAGTATCAATATTATGTAGTAAAAAAAAATTAAGAATTATACTGATGAAGACAAAAGTAAAGTTTCAAGATTCATAGAAGGAGGAATGGCAACAAGTGTTATGAATTGCCAAGCAGACTTGTTTCCCTAATAGTGTCATTAGAACCATGATAAACATGAAGACCAAAATAGAAGTCTTACAGCAGGAAGCACAGCTATTCAATAGTGACTACCAGTATTTATTTGGAAATAAACAAAACAGCAGAGAATAATCATTACTGTAATTGGGATTATATCTGGCAAATCAACCAAAGGCAATGAGGTGTTTAAGAATGTGAAGGGGCAGTGGGAGTCAGAGATTGGAAACAACAACAGCATCAACTTTGCCCTGCGCATGATGGAACCTCAATAACCCACCACCTACCTTTGATGTAATTAACCTCTTATTCTCTTCAATTACTCTACTGGTATTGTCTATCACATTCCAAGTTAAATAACATACTATATTTCTTCTGCTACCTAATCTATATTGTAAAGGTCTGGTTTGTATGATTAGAAACTTGAACCCATTAAATTTTTCCAAAAAGATGTTAAATTCACATCTCACCAATCAGAATCATGCTTGCCAGAAATTTTGGTATCTATCAGTGACAAGACACGAGAGCCCACCTTGACCTACATAGGGAGAAATTATGACTTGTGACCGTAATTCCATTTGTCTGAGTTTAACTTAATACTGTAATGTTAGGCAATTTCATCAAACCTTACCCCACTGAAGCATGATTTATAGAAAAATCTAATTTACATCCTTACATGAGATATGCTGTACTGCATACAAGTAATAAAATCAATTATAAGTAATTTACTTACATTTGCTTAATACAGTAAATAAAAATTGCACTGCTGTCCTTATTACATCCTGAGTTAATCAAACATTGCACTAACCCACAATAGAGTACTGTACTGTAATAAGTGGGTTCTAAAGAAAATTAGTGAATATATTATATAGAAATTTAAAAATAAACAAAAGTAAAAATACTAAATAAATCATCCAAAAAATCAATATAGTAATGTATATAAAAATCTGAAAAATAAACAATAAAATTTCAAAAGCATTAATGGCAGTTGCCACCATGCTCAATGGACTAGACATTGGTGCCTTCTGGAGCATCAGCATCCTCTCAACCCTTCATATATCTCGAAAGGATGTACCGTTACTGCTGCCATCCAGTTACAGACCACAAAAACATGTACCGGTAGTGTATTCATAGTCCACCTCCCTTGGCAGCAGCATCCCCAAGAACATACTTCTTGTACATTAGGTTCATTTGCTCGAGGAAGATAAAGGTGAGAACCGTGTGAGGCCCAAGGCGCATGTAGTAGGGTGTGAAGCCTTTCCACAAAGAGAAGAAACCTTCCTTGCGAATCACCTTGCCCAGTACATCTACTGCTCCTTTATACTCTGGCTTTCCATCAATAATTTTCATGTTTTGAATCCTGAGGACAGAAGGAAAGGAACCTGAATTATTAAGTTACCATCATTAAGAAGCAGCAGTATTGTGATAGAAATTTCCTTTGAGAAACTTTTACTACTAAAATATTTCAATGTGTCTTTAACCGGAGACACACAAAAACAAAAATACCCAAGTCCCATATTACACTTTCCTTAGGTGTAGAGACTGGGCTGGACTGGGCTACCTTAGCTAGATTATTTAAGGGAGGGTAGTAAACCCATCCCCAGTGGTGACATGACGAGAGAAAAACTTCCAGGCTATCTCAAAGAGACTGAACCTAGCCAGGAAGATATTCACACATTATCATGCCACCATCGGGAACAGGTTGCCTGCTCTCACTTTACCCAATAAAATGGTGTGCCTCGTCATACTAGCATCATTACATATGCAAACACAACAAGGTTTAAGTTTCTTTCATATATTAAATAACAGGGCCACATTGATGCATTATCCTCACTCTATTCAAAGCATCTTGACAGTGATTGTGGACATGAAATATTGGATACCTTCATGCTTACCTAGTTTTAGCAATATCAACAGGCATTGAGGCTGCAGTAGTAACCAACCCAGAAATCATTGAGGCACAAAAATGAAGCAAGATGTTTTCACTGAAGTAACCTGAGGATAAAAGAAAGTTAGTGAAAATACAAGTTATAATCAAGAAAAGAAATGTTGATCATACTGTAATTGGGAATGATTGATACCATTGTGGTGAAGGGAATTATGTCACAGAATAAGGTTATGACACATGACATAAAAGTTATTTATGTTAAATTATTGGAATTATCACCCCTTAGTAATTACAGGCAGTCCTAAACATACGGATTTACTTAATAAATTTCTGGTTTTGAAGAAAAATGGAACTCGAACTAGTCCGTAAACCAAGTTTGAGTATTGAAGTTACTAACATTCCCTCACCAAGATGGAGCTACATACCGTATTTCCCTTGTCATCGACTCCCTTTATTACCTCCACAAACACTATAGTCTTATATGAGATATACAAAGAGAAAATGAAATACAAGACAAAAAAACAGATAAAATGTAGCTGGTGTATGGTATACTAAGAAAAGTACGGGTGGGGAATTGCATGGCTTCAACAGTGTGGCAAAAAAAAGAGAATGTGTATAAAAATCAGTTCACAACCGGGGACCTACTAACCAGTGCTTAAGAGTGCCTGCTTGGCTTGAGAGTATGAAGCAAGCTGTGCTGCATTGACTACCATGGCCCGACCCATAGTAGGTATGGCTCCACGCCATAAGGTCACTACGCCCTCCTCCTTGGTTATCCTCATCAAGGCATCAATAACACTTTTATAATTTCTTCTCTCTGCCAGAGGCAGCCGGCCATCAGATGTCATACGGATGAGGGATACCTGTGAAAAACATTGTAACATTGTAACATGTTTCTATCTTATATCTGACTGGCTGATGCCCAATTCCCAATCCCTGAGTGGCACAGGTTGAACATTTAACCTTTACAGCAGCCAACTGAGTATTTTTACATTCAACCAGAAAGGAGAACACTATAACGGGCATTACAAATTGGCTAATAGTGCTTACCTCTGCTGGGGTGCCCACAAAGGAACCCACAATACCAGCCACCATACCCAAGCCAGCCTTCTTGAAAAAATTGGGGGGTTCGCCATTGGGCCTGAAAATTGAAGATCTGTACTTAAAATCTGTTTATGGAGAATTGTTGTAATGCAATGAAAATTTTTAATGATTTTCTTTACATACTACACCTGCTTGTAGAGGTGCAATGAAATGTGACAAATGAAGCCCCATCATTCTCTTGTAGGATAATCCTTCAGGTACTCAAAAATCATAAAGTCTCCCACTTGCCACTTCCTTTCTGTCTGCCATTCCCTATTACTCCTATCATATTCTCACTAACACAGAACCATATTCCTGCAAAGACAGCAAAAGTCAGAGCACTAAAACAATCCCCTCATGATATTTAGCATTTATCACCTGCTTCTATCATCTTCAGGTATATACCAGTACAGGTTGACTACAAGATTAAATGTTTCCCACATTTAACTTTTCTTCACAGATCATCTGTGGATTTGTTGAACATCTAATGTTCAAAGATGAAGTTCACGAGGAATAACTCTCTCTGTGCATACGTCTACCAGACATTCACTATTATTATTAACTCCAACTACACCTCATTTGCCAACAGTGAGTGGATAGAGCAAGGATGCCGAATCTAAACCATGGAGTACTATTACTGAATAACTCAGCAACACGTCTAGATACTGTACGGTACGTTATATTTTCCTACTACAGTATTTTTCACCATTATTATCTCAAAATTTAAAACAGGTTTTTTATAACCATATTTCTTCACCTTTTCATGTGATATCATATTCCAAGTAATAGAAAGCTGAGTTGTAAGGGTTCTACTGTAATTGAATAATCTTATTATTGCTTACTTGGTGTATCAAGTCACAATAAAATGTCAAAAAGAGTTGAAAGTTACTAGCAAAAGCACTGCTCGGCCACCTGTGCTCAATTCTTACAGAATCAAATAAAAACAATTACATACAAGCAGCTGCTCACATGCAGAGGCACATACTTTGTCAAAACAAACATAAATAAAAGTGTACAGAGCAGAAGGATATCCATCACAATTGATCTGATGATGTATAAATATGTAACTGGGATAGGGAAAATTTACTGTGAAGACTATGTAGCTTATGCTAACAGATCAGGAAGTACACATATCCAACTAGAGCTATAATCACAACAATCAATGAAAAGATAAGCATTCATATATTCAAAGATAGGCTACTGTACAAACAATATACATGATAAAATTGAAAAAAAAAAAAAAGTAGCATATCATAAGCTCGATTCAATCCTATAAAAATACAATATCTTAATAACTCTACACAAAACTCACCCAGAAGCCTTCTCAAAGAGCCAAGTGTAAATGCCCAAGCGTGTGGTAGTGTAGGTGGCTTGACGCAGGAGTCCAGCAGACAGACCAGAATACACAGCAAACAATCCTTCACTTTTGACTACATGACGGAGAACATGAAAACTAGTCTTGTGTTCCTTACTTGTTGCCATCTGCATCCTGTTCTTCACTAGATCAAGAGGTTGGACAAAGCATGTAGCTCCCATCCTTGTAAAAGAAAAAAGAAATACTACTGTATAGATGACAATATCCAATCTTATGATAAGGTTAGGTCCAGTCAATTTGTCTCACGTAGGTCCCGGTAGTTTGCCCCAGTCCTGAGTTTACTGATTAGGTAAGAAAAAGTAACTTTGGGATAATTTTAGAAAAGTAAGGGTCAATATGGTCAAGTTTTATCCCAGATGTTTGCCCTAGTCCTGACCAGGTTAGGATAGGGTGATGTCAGGTTTGGCTAATTCAAGAACATAAAACATATTGACTACTTATTGTTTAACCTTCAAGCCCTGCTCTTGAATAGGGCATATAAAACCTCTTGGGGATTAAACACGGTCTTAATCTACCGTCATATACTCATTTCTATAAGGAACAATGGAATTTCTTTAAAAAAATATATATACTGTATAGGCCTATATTTTCCATATCTTATCTTATAATCACACACAATTGTGGTTATACCATGGTAGCCTATATAATTATCCAATTACTGTATGTACCAAGCTGAAGTATGAATACCTGACAAAGCTTCAGTTTTCGTAACGACGGGGTATTTTTAGTCAATCTCCATGTAAACAAATCCTAATTTTGGCACCTCACTGTCACCAAAGAAGTACTTGTGAAACTATAATAAAACATCTAACGTACAGGTATTCATATCACGGCAACGTTATATTAATCTATTGACATGTTACGAAGGTTATTACTCGTCACACACAATGGACGACACATTCATCTATCATCTAATTAATCATCTCCAACAGAATATCGTTTATGTCAGTTCAATATAGGCTACCAGGTAGTTTTCCATTATTATAATCTCTAACGTAACCATTCATTAACAGATTACAGTACTTACCCTGCAAGTCCTCCAAACAGGAACTTAACTCCATTTGGAATAGTGGTAACAATTTTCTTCTCGGGTGACGGAGTAGCCATTGTAAGAATAATAAATGAACAGCAGGTATCTTTAAGCCTATTGTATTGTGGTCCTTCCCTTCCCTTCCTTGCCTTCCTTCCGTCACACCGGCAGCTGATTTCCACAAACAGAGTTCAGTGTTGCCAGTTGAGCTGCTATTTATTATGTCTGTGTTATTAGGCTAGCGACTCCGAGCGAGGACGAAGAAGAACATTCATGGTGTATACGATGATGTGGTACTGGTACGACGACTCTATAAACAAATAACAGAGCCACCGTATCGGTACCATGCCATCGTCAACACTACGGACGTTCTTGCATACGGCTCGGGTATTTATTAAATACAACACAATTATTTATGGGGTACAGTTACTGGTGGTGGGAATATATAAGTTAAGACTCTTGTGTATCATAATTAAATATATATAAATATACAAAGGAAGATGAAAAATCATTGCGTTTTGGGCAAATCACCCCGTTACCTGTAGCCTAGCTACACGGATCCACGGATAGACTATTTTGTTGGATCACTGAACAGTCTATATAAAATCTTTTGGAGTTTATTGATAAAAATAAGAAACTATGTCCTTAGGAGGTATCGCTGATTTTCATTAACTAAAAATAACGTTGAAAGTGGCAAGTTTGTCGAAGATATTCTGCAAAAGTAGCGAAACTACGTAAAAATAGCGTACTTAGCAACAATGTCTCCAAATTATATAATATGTGGCTTATTAGGAGAACCTACTATACTTATAAATTCAAACAACTTACAATTATCGATTACATTGTAAATCAATAGTCACAATTTCATATCTATGTTTCATCAATCAATCATCCCTTGAATATGGTGCCAGTAACTATAGTTTCTCTCCTGAGGTTCTCCCATCCAATAGACAAATTTGCAGTAAATCTTGCAGTAATCACTAGATACTAGCGTAATGGAACTAGATATTAGTAGATATGCAGATTTTGCCTGATTTTGCCTATATATTTCAGAGGTTCTGTGATCATTTTCATTTCGCACTCTTTATTAGAGCTTAAAAATTGTTGACTTTTATTCGAATCTGATCGAACAGTAATATGAATGCATTTTTCGGCGTCCGTAACGGAATTTATATGTGATATATTTTGTTACAAGGATTTTTTTAGACAAGTTAAGTGATACAGTTCACTTTAGAAGTTTAGTACCAGCGAAATTATAAAATACTATTTACCCACACATATAATCGTACTAAAAAATTATTAACATACATCGACTTAATTAAATGTATGTGTAGTGCCCATTTATAAAACAGTTAATAAGGACGGAAGAGACGCTCATATGACTGTCTAAAGTCAAATCTCAAATCGGCTGCTCCCGAGGCTGTGTGTGTGTCCTGTCTGACCTTGGTCGTCTCTGGAGGTGAGTGTGCAGCCCAACGTTCCCTTTCATCCCATTATATATAGATGATAGGAACATTTGTTTTAAGTATGTGCTATATTAAACAGGCACAATATGTGTTTGGTATCTGAATATTGTGCATAGTATAGGTGCCACCATTATTGTCCTTCGAAATAACGTAACCGGCTTGTGTGGAGAGAGTGACAGTTGTTGTATCACGTAATCTGCCGGCACCTCCCTAGGTAAATATTATTATTTTCGATTAACCACAAACTTAATAGCGTTTTTCTCTTGACAGTGTATTGTTTCTGAAACAAAATACTCGGAAGTGTTATAATGTAGTCAGTCGGAATCAAATATATGTTACCACAATAGCATTAAGTTAGGCTAGGCGTCTAAGTTAGAATATATATTTTTTTAACTTTTGTTGTCTTCAAAGGGCAGGTGTAGGTAAGCAAGTGGATAATGCCTTCATAATAATTCATCATCTCGTATATAAGCAACTAAAACTGGTTTGTATTAATGTATTATTGTAACAAAATTAATATTATATGGAAGTTTATGGCATCTGATTGGGTAGCAACGGTGGGACGGAATTTTTGTAGGGATGTTTGTTATTGTTTGCATCAGTTATGGGTCACGGGTGCAGTAGTAACAAAGATGTTATAAGTACATTTTCTGCTAGTAAATCATCATCAGCTTCTAGTAAGGCATCATCAAGTTCCAGCAAATCTTCGGCTGAATTCGGTATAATGGAGCGATGTTTACTGTAGCCTAACATTACATGCTAATATTAGAAGTACCGGTATGTGTTCTCTCTGAACTAAGTTATTGTCAAGTGTATTGCCACCCTACACTTTTACACTATCAATGTCTTTAAATATCCCCTGGTTTCCCCAAGTTAAGGCACTTTACTAAGTTGGCATGCATAACTGCCAGACTTTGGTGGGATGTTAAAAAGCAGGAATGTCTTCCACTTATCATAAGGAAGGAAATTAGCGAGGAATTTGGTATTTCTTGCCATGTCGTTAAATAAGGTATAATGAATATCAATTAAACTTTTACCTTATAGGCTAGTAGAGGCCTGTTTCTCTCCTTAAGACTAGGCAACTTCGTGTGGTAACTTCCCACCAGATATATATTGCCTTCGCTTTTTGCCATTTGTCATAACCTGCCCGTGACATGGTTGAATAGCTGAATATTTTATCTACAATCTTATCCTGATAATAGCCTTATTGTGTTACTGCATATATCTCCGAGGGTGCAGATTTTTTAATCCGGCAAAGTTCTACCAGATTTGAGACCCGGTAATTCAGTTTCGCTCTATTATAACATCCTAACCAATTCATTTTTTTAACTAGCAAAATTTTGTTTGGTAATACCTACTTCGTGTTATAATTGCCGGAAATGGGGCATGTATAGGCGTGGTTACATGAATATTTTCTGCACAATTTTGTGTGCATTTTGCAAACCGCACTCTTTGCTCTAAAGTTGCGCATTGAGGAAAGGATAACAATACATAATCCTTTGACAATAATATGACGTTTCAGTAGGCGTGGCACTGCTGAAGGTAAATTCCAGTGCGGTGCCATGTTTGTTTTCTTGTGGAGTTAATGAAAACATATAATCCTGTGAGTCTTCAGCAGTGCCACGCCTACTGAAACGTCATATTATTGTCAAAGGATTATGTATTGTTATCCTTTCCTCAATGCGCAACTTTTGAACAAAGAGTGAAGTTTGCAAAATGCACACAACATTGTGCAGAAAATATTCATGTAACCACGCCTATAGCCTACATGCCCTATTTCCAGCAATTATAACACTTTTAGGGATCGAGTAACTGGTATAGTATGAATGACAGGTAAAAATTCTCTTGGATCGACATAACAGAAACCAACTTACTCCCATAGCTTGAATGTACTACTACAATAGGGCAGTGGCTCCTAATTAGGTGTCCTTAAAGATTCTAATTATTTTTAAATTTATTAAACTGGAATTAGTTGACATGAGTCTCGGAATGAAATTCATACTACTGTACTGTAAAAAAAATCCTTAAAATAGTATACTTTGAGATTGTTATATTTGCGTAGCCTACTTAAAATACTATGAAATCAGTAAGAACATTTATGTGGATTATTTTGTTTTTCTGAAATGGAATATTTTCTGCAAAGAATGGATAGGACCTAAAATGCCTAGCATTGTTATGCTGATTAAACTGTGTATTCTGCGTAAACCTATTATTTTAATACGTGCCCTAATTTTGAGCTTGCAAGCACATGTATCAATAAAAAAATCACAACGACATTAACAAACCAATTTAAAGTATAACCATAACAGAATCAATATCCCAAGATTAATTTTGCTGGCTTTACCTATATCGTAGGCCCAGTGTAGTGTATCCACAGGTGAAAAGGTTACTGTAAAAGGGTGAACGGGACAAAAAAGGTTGGGAACCATTGCCATAGAAGGAAGGGCCATACCAAAGGAGTTGTTTGCGAGACTAATGCCACGAAGGAAAAATGTGATATTGCCCCAAAATAGGAAAATTACACATGTATTTAATGGGAATCTTACGAAAAAAAATACAATAAAAGTTACCTTGCTAGTAGGCTAGCTACTTTCCATGTAGCGCAGTTATGGAGAGAATATTGATGATTTCCCTCTGCAGTATTGAATCATAGCGCGTGTTGTCCTTGACCTTGTATGGAGGTGAATGTGAAGGTCATTCCAAGACTGCCTCGGTGCCCGGGCAGTTGGCCACGTCTCATGACTCCCCCTTTCACTTTTTACCCCTAGGGTACACTATTTTGGGAAAAGGGTGAGTAGATAAGAAGTATATACTGTAGCCTACTACGATATATAACATCTTGGTGTGATTTTACCTACCAAATTGTTTTATGTTTCACTGTCAGATGCAACGTTAACAAACATCTATTGTTACATTTTCAACTCTTCTGGATACAGTTTGTAGTGTAACCTCAACTCCATGATTGGCTAGTGTTTGGTATTTTATATAACATGGGCTTTGGATACAATAATCTGCCCGACATTACCAATCATAGGGTATTGTTTAAATAAGCTACGACCTGTGTGTAAATTTCTTTGTGTTGCTTTGAGATAGGGCTTAGTGTGGGGGGGGGGGGGGTATGCAGTGGTGACGTACTCTTGCCAAGTTTATGAAGGAGGTGGTGTGCCCTGGCAACAGGAGCCGGTTTCCTCTCTGATCCCACTCTTTATTATCTGTGCTGGCCCTGACTTCCCTCCGCTCTCATTCTCGTTCTCCCAGCTCTCTGTCTCTCCATTCTCCCTTTAGCATCACACCATCCCCAATCTTCATAATCTTAGACTTTCATCTGTCCATATAATGTTTCTAATTTCCCTATGCTTCTGAGTTTAAATTTCGTATTTAAATAATTATTGTTTTGAATGACTAACCTGAAAAGGGATGGAAATTAGTTCAGTCAGGCAGCTTCTCGTATCTGGATCCAAACCTAGGACTGGGTAGTCTGCAGCTGTGCAATGAGCAACGCTGACCATTCAGCAGTCGGTCATCGTCTGATCTACTTGGAAACATCAAGAGAAAGAAAAGAGAGAAGTGTAAAGCATGCTCTCTTATTACTCACTGATTTAATTAATCTCCAGTAGAGGCACATTAAATGACCTTGTGTAGGAATTTGGATCTTAAGAAAAAAAATATATATAATATGATATTGTAGCGGCAGATTTTAGAAACAGATATAAGGGACATATATATATTTGTAAGTGTAACTCTAATATCGATCTCGTGCAAGTAAGCATTATCCATCATGTTGAACTAGATTGGTCCTATTGGATGGATAGCTACCGTAAAACGACAAATTGTTGTTAGGCTGTTAGGCCAATAACTATGTATAGTACAATCAATTTACTTTTGTAATATGGATTAAGTGTAACTAGCTAGACTAACCTACTTGAAGGTTATATGGTTTCCTCTTGTGGGATGTTGGCCGGGTCACCTTCATGTGACCTTCAGTACAGATACAAGCCTGTATCTAATTCTGTTAACAGTTAATCAGGGACCAGACATAAATAATTGTTTAATGTATATAAGCGGTATTGAAATAGAGTACCATGTATAAACATGCAATTTGAGTATTGATTATTTTGCAAAGTAGCATGCGAGAGAATTTTTGCAAGTGATATTTTTACAGTTATACCTGCATTAAAAGTGATGATTTGTACATGCCTATTTGTATGTTCAGTAGAAGAAAGATAATACTTGACGGTTTATTATACATATATACTAGGATTGAGTTGTGAAGGTCGATCAAGGAGGCTGAGGACGCAGGCAGCTCGCGCAGTGCCGGCAATATGCCAGAGGTGCCACACGTCAACTTTAAACAAAAATATTATTTGTTTACCACTTAGTAGTATTCAACACGGTTTTATATCAGTGAAACATGAACTAAATATTGGAATGTAGTTCTGTGTGATATTAAAACGAGAAATTTGCAATAATAGGGTGGGTGTTGGCTAGTGGCATCATGGCAGTCACGTGACAGTGGCCGTAATATCTAGCCGAGACCCGACGTTCATGGTGTCAGTCTAGTCAGACCAGAGTGGTGAGTGGAGCTCAGCTGTGCCAGTTCATCTATAGTAACACCCTTTATTTACTTCTAAATTTGTGAAGAAAATATTAGGTTTACTTCGTATTACAGTGGAGCTTGAAGAAATAATAACCTGGTGTAGGATACTTTAAGCAAACACAGCATCCTGGCTGTTTTTATGTGTTACCGATACAGACATAGGTCTTGTGTACAGTATACGGTAATGACGTAGATGTACATTAGATCTTGGCTAATTTTTCTGCTGGAGAATACTTGTGTGCGAGTATTACGACATACCGAACAAGCAACGATGAAATCGTTAGATATTGATCAAAATATTATTACGTAAGATGTCAGGCAAGTGACGATAAGAATGGTTGCATAATATCTGGATTCCCCTAGTTTTAATATGTTAATTCTTTTCAGAAACCCCCTCACATCACCTCGCCTTCACCGCCAACACCATGTCAAAAATTGGTATCAACGGATTTGGCCGCATCGGTCGCCTGGTGCTCCGTGCTGCTTTGCTCAAGGGCGCCGAGGTCAGTCAAGTAACCTTTACTAAACTGTATATATATTTTTTCTTGGCGAAACTGTACCAACTCCATCATTTAATGTCATGCTGTGGAAGACATATTTAACTAAAACTTTACGCAACTACTGTATGTAGGTACTGTACGTAAATGTAATTTGTAAACTTAATGTACTAAGGTCTTAATTATTACTTTGAAGGGAATTGCTGCATTTTCGCCATGATAGAAAAAAAAACTTACAGTATTTTTCCTACAAGTCCAACAAACTGCCAGTCTGCCACAACAAAGCTACACCTCCAGTTGCTCCTGGAATGGCCCAGGCATTGCCAAAGTTGTCAGTATTTCTCAAAATAATTATAATTTAAATGACCTAGCTATGGCTGAATATGTATCAAGCCAATTTCACTGTACTAAGACACCTGCTCCTGAATTACTTTAGAGTGGGCTAATTGGACAAGTTTCAAACAAACCTTGAAAACATTAGAAAAATAATCCCACACATGTTCCACACTACTGTACACTGGTTTGGCCCCTTTTGCAATCCTGCATCCGAGGCCTATTAGCAAGCCTGACTTTGATGTAGAATAAAACGTAATGCAATAAAAATTGGCAGCAACATACAGCCCAAAAGATGAAAATGCTGTTGTACTATTGTAGTATTTAGACAACTGGAGATTGGAGGACATCATGTAATAGGGAGAGATGGCAGGTTAGGTTTGCTCCTCATAAACTTCAGCTAATTATTGTCACATTAGATGTATGTCAACTACAATTGTATCCGAGTGGAAAAAGGTCAAATCAAAGAATGAAATTCACATGTTAATTATGAAAGGATATATGGAACCAGTGGAAAAAAACCCATTAAAATGCAAGAAAAATAGATTACCTTATAGAGAGAAAAAGAAAAGATGTTTTGCACAAAGCTCAAATCAGATCATCAGTCAAATGTTCATAAAGTATCTTGCTTGGGGAGGTGCAGATGACACACACTCTTAGCCTAGTCTACTATGGTAGATATAGTTAAAAAAGGAGCAGTCATTATTTAGGGTTCTATTCATCACTCAAATAAAATTGGACTTCCTACAACATAGAGGGGCTGCAGCTGGCTTAACCATAATCAAGATTCAGCACTACTACATCCCTTACCTACAATTATGGAGGCAACCACAGGAGCCATGCTGCCACACCCCAGCATGCTAATGTAACCATTTGATAAAACTAAGAAGAAAAA
Organism: Petrolisthes manimaculis; assembly: GCA_034508575.1. Classification (NCBI taxonomy): domain Eukaryota; kingdom Metazoa; phylum Arthropoda; class Malacostraca; order Decapoda; family Porcellanidae; genus Petrolisthes; species Petrolisthes manimaculis. Next base: position 60,620 of record JAWZYT010005428.1, read on the forward strand.
AAGTTGAAACAGGGCTTATGTGGTTAGCCTTACCAGATTTGTCGTGATTGAGGAAAATTCAGGCACCCCTTCACTATATATCTCAGATAATAGGGATAGTACTGAACTATATTTCATAACAATTTTCTCAGCCATGTAGCTCAATAACTTGTGCACAATTTTTCCACTATATTAGCCAAGCATCCTTTGGCAAGCTGTTAGTGTTGGTATCATTATGTGAAATTAAAAATAAAAGCCAAACAATAATCTGTGAATTACACAAGTAACAAACCACAGGAATATGAAAGCTGTAGGGGAACTGGAGTCTGGGAGGTTACCACTATTAGTGGCCTTGCTTAAATGGAATCCAGACTATATTGTGTAAGTAGATGGAAGATAACTTGTATATGATTTCTATTTTATTGTAGGTTGTTGCTGTGAATGACCCCTTCATTGCCCTGGACTACATGGTCTACATGTTCAAGTATGACTCCACCCACGGCGTGTTTAAGGGCGAGGTGAAGGCTGAGGGTGGGGCTCTGGTTGTGAATGGCAAAAAGATTGCTGTCTTCAATGAGATGAAGCCTGAGAACATTCCATGGGGCAAGGCAGGTGCAGAATACGTTGTGGAATCAACTGGTGTCTTTACCACCATTGAAAAGGCATCTGCTCATTTCTCTGGTGGTGCCAAGAAGGTTATTATTTCTGCACCATCTGCAGATGCACCCATGTTTGTGTGTGGTGTCAATCTGGAAAAGTACTCCAAGGACATGAATGTTGTGTCCAATGCATCTTGCACTACCAACTGTCTTGCTCCTGTAGCTAAGATACTTCATGAGAAATTTGAAATTGTAGAAGGATTGATGACCACTGTCCATGCTGCTACTGCAACTCAGAAGACTGTTGACGGCCCATCCTCCAAGGATTGGCGTGGTGGTCGTGGTGCTTCCCAAAACATCATCCCATCTTCAACCGGTGCTGCCAAGGCTGTGGGCAAGGTCATCCCTGAACTGAACGGAAAGTTGACTGGAATGGCTTTCCGTGTGCCCACCCCTGATGTGTCTGTGGTGGACCTGACTGTGCGCCTTGGAAAGGAATGCTCTTATGATGACATCAAGGCTGCTATGAAGACTGCATCTGAGGGCCCACTGAAGGGTGTCCTGGGTTATACTGAGGATGATGTAGTTTCCTCTGATTTCATTGGTGATGAGCGCTCCTCCATCTTTGATGCTAAGGCTGGCATCCAGCTGAGCAAGACCTTCGCTAAGGTTGTGTCCTGGTATGACAACGAGTTTGGCTACTCTAACAGAGTCATTGACCTTGTTTCTCACATGCAGAAAGTGGATGGTGCCTAAATAATTTTGGGTATGGTGAGCTATGTGCAGAGGTGTGCAGCTGTGGTAAGGAGTCTTCATTTAATAGGAACAAATAGAGATAAGCTTACAAGAATTTTTTTTTGCCTGTAACATCTCTCTTGGTGAGCAACATTGCTAATTTTCTTTTATCATCACCTCTTGACTGACCTGACCTTATACTATGTTGTGTTAGTAGAGCTGGACTGATGAGTTGGGAGAGCAGTGCCTCCAAACTTTCTGTTACAGTTGTATGTATGAGTTGAGGTTATGTGAGGAAAGTACCTTGTTTCTTTGTCTTGGACCATTATAATGTTGGCTGACACCAACCTGATATTGGCCAATAAAGATTGTGTTATACAGAGGTGAAGTGTTTAAGTTAACCCGAGTTAAATATACCGGTAATGGGTAATGCAGTACATTTACCAATGGCTACAAGAATGCTTACATATGCTGTTGTTTTTGAGGGTTTACAACATACTGTATAGAAAATGTAAGACTACATAACTTCATTACAATATTATTTTGTTTTGCAGTCAGTCACATGGTAGACCATACTGTACATTGCAGTACTTCCAGAATAATTATCTCTTTTCTTTTATTTTCATATAAACTTTATGAAATCTCGTGTCCAACTGTAATTTAGGAAATTGTAAAACATTTTGAAAACTAGTGACTAAGACTTACTTGTACCCTTACTAGGAGGAACTGAGATGAGGTAGTGGAGATGATTGAGGTGGATAGTGGAATAGCAAGAGGTGAAACAATTCTGCTACATGGAAGATAACTTGGATAGTGAGTGTGGGGTGCAAAGACCAAGCAGAGGTAGAGTAGCAACAGCTTGGAGTTGAGAAATATCTGGGTTACTGTACTCAAATTAAACCCCTTCCACTCTAGAAGCAAAAAGATGGTGGGTACAGGCAACCGAGTGGAATTCTCACCAGATGAAGCAATTCCCAGCAGCCATTGGCCACCACCCATAAAGTTGGTAAATGACGGTGTCTGCCTGCCTTCTTTTCGCCTCTCGTGTGGAAGGGGAATTACTGATTAATTATAAGCCATTCCATTGAAGAACAGGCCAGGTTTTGGACACCCATACTATATATTAGTGCTGTTATACAGAGTAGAGGTGTGGTATCTGACAAAAAAAAAAATTAAGATATGCTAATAAAATGTGACAAAGATGCCAAGGTACAGAATACTATATGGCTGGTGTCATCTAAGGGGATGGAATAGGTACTACATCAGCCACGAGAAAGAAAAATGCACTAAGGGAGGGAGTTCAATCACTCCCATTTCTACACATGCCTCTCTCTCTACCTTGCTACTGTAAATCTCGATGGTTAGTGCTGTACACTTTGTATAGTGTTAGTACATTTTAGGTTTGTAATATATCTTCTACATAGCCCGCCTTCTGTCTGGTAACTGATGCAGTACCATTTTTTTAAGGTGCCACCTCTTGAGGCATCACCATAAGTCTTAAATTCTATTTACTGTAGTCATAAAGGCTATAGAATTTATTATAATCTAAAGAGGGTTAACTGTATTAAATTTATTCACAGAATCACAGGTAATAGCTAAGTAAGTGACATTGTTCATACTTCAATCTTCTGTAAAATAATTACGGTACATAAACACTCGACTAAAACTCCCCACAAGAGGGTGGTGATGGCAGAAGGGTTTCCAGTTCTCCCTATTCCAACACTCCCTCCTTATTCGGTCAGGCCACTAGTGGCTGGTAAAACCTACAGTGCTCATTACTGGAGGGACATGGACCATCAGAACTGTCTATTTTTTTTTTATATAGTACAACAATATGAAATTGGTGAAAAGGTTTAAAATTAAAAAAATAACTTGGGGAGGATAGATAAATCTAATTCACACACTTCCTACCATCAACTTCACCTGTCATAAATAAAAATGAGGGAGGTGTCGACCTGAGGTCACCATGCTGAGACAGGGTAAGGCTTACCTTACTGTCCTTGGGAGGGTTAGATCTTAGAGATGCAATTTCCTTTTCCCAAGCAATCATGGTGGTAGCAAAAACATCCGCACCTCTTGCTTAATTGATTATCATACTGTAACAGCAAAAAATCTCTTGATATATAGTACTGTACTGTATAGTAATGTGAATCAGGCTGTAATAATAGTAAAATCTACTATGATGTGGCTGTAGTTTTGTTATGTATATTGTATTTTCTATGATACTGGCAGCTGAAGCTTATATGTACCGGTATATATTATAGTAATGTGTGGTTATCGGGTATAGTGTGTGATCATAAGGTGTGAGAAAAAAATGTGTGGAAGCTGTGGTGAAGAATGAAGAGAGTACATATGGATATCAGACGGCATTGAAGAACAACAAAAAGTCCATATATGGTGAAAAATTATGACAGTGGTTAGCTAGGGTGTGTGGTCTGAATTGAGAGCAGCATTATCATGGGGTAATGTCGGTGTAGCAGGTGGCGGGAGAGAGCGGCGAATGGGAGGTGCAGAGGATGGTGATGATAGGTGCACCTGTGGCATCATGGGATCACAGCTGGACCTACTGCTTGTTGTCACATTACATGGCACACTGTTCCACCTCTCCACACTCCTCCTCTTCAGCTGCTCACTCCCCTGTACATATATTCCCAGGGTCACTAACTGAAGGGTTGCGTGTGATCGCCAGCAGATTTAATATGGAAGTGGGGGAACAGAGTGTTGGCCGAATTAGATGTACTGTATTTTGTAAAATATTCCCCGCGATAATTACCGATACATCGTACGTCTACACTTTAAGATGTTATTATTCAATAATTATATTAACATCATAGATAAGAATTGGTGTGAAACATACAGTAAAACAGCAATTACAAGCATAAAATAGTACAGGGGTTGGCAGAACTAATAACATTTATATTAGTTCATACCTGCACCTTTGGCTTAAAACAAAATAACACTATGTTTCTGAAAGAACAATGCCTTATGTTAAAAAAAATGAGAGCAATCAGAAAAGGTGGGGGCACGGAGAGGAAGAGGCAGACCAAGAGTGAGGTAGAAGGATGGAGTTGAGAGGTATATGAGTGAGAGTGGCATTGGGTGGAAGGAGGGACATCAGTTGACAGGGGACAGAGGAGGTGCACGGAGGAGATTAATTCGGGGATTGAGGAGTCTGGCAATAGATAGATAGATATCACAAGTATCAAAATCTCATCATCAGTATTAGAAATATTAAAGGCCAGCAACATACTGTAAATAGATTACAGTACTGTATAGTATATAAAACCTGATGTCATGAAATCTTATGACAATTCCCTTTAATGTTTTCTAATCCTCACCTGTGGATCTTTATGGCTGTATGAGCGGGGCATAGTGGCAGGTGAAATGGAAGAAGAAAGCAGCGTCTGTGGAAAGAGTTTCAAGGCAATCTTTTCGATATCCATCCCACGCTGGCATAGGGTGTCAAACTGGTAGAAGGTTTTCATAGCAGTTAACTGCTGGTGGATGAGTTTGCCCTGGAAAAAAAAAATATATATATACATATACAGTATACAGTATACTGTACATGTATATACTGTATAATTATATTATAAGTTCATGCAAACCATTTCTGGAGTAGAGTAGATACACAAAATATGAATTTTCTGGACTGACTGCAATTCCAGGTCATGATGCTGCAAGCCATATCTCGGACAAATTTCTGTATACAGTAGTACAGTATTCTTGGTAATTAACATTTGCATCGTGGTATCACTCATTATTACTTCACAGTCTTTCACTGCCCAGTCAGCACTTCTTCGCTACCTATTGTATTTCATTTCACTTTCCCTTCACATTAAATATGTATACATTACAGTACAGGTACCTGGTCAGTACAAAGGATGAAAATTCCCTCTCCGGATCTGGCCTTACGACCCGCTTCAAAGTAGAAGCATGATAAGTCATGACCATAGCGTCTAATGTTGCCCATGGTCCAGTCCCACCATTTGATTCCATTCCTGGTGAGTGTAATGCGCCCAGTTTGCAGTAGGAGGGCCACATCACGCCTTGTCTGATCCTTCTCTGTGTTCTTATTAGTCTCACCCATCTCTAGGCGCTTCCATGTGTCTTTGCTCAGGCCGACACAAAACTGGTTCTCATCTAATAAGGGAAAATATTCACAGAAGTATAATTTTACAGAAGTTGGATTGAAATGGATGCAGGGAGTTGAAGATTCTTGCATACACCTCTATCATCTTCATGATTCCCATGTAGCTTAAAGGCATACAATTATTATATATATAGCTCTGACACAATGTTCCTCCAAGAACTCTCCCCAAAGGGTGTGGCCACAGCAGGGGTCTCCAGGTCTACCAGACTGTTCCAGCATTCTTTCTTCACTTAGTTAAGCTCTCCCCTTCCATTCATGGTTACTTTGCCATCCCCTAAGTCCAGTGAATTCTATAAAAACTTGCCTAAATTATAGCTATCTCAAATATTTGGTATATTTGTGAACAGTTATTTTACAACCCAGAGTCTTGTAGGCATCTTCTCTCAGGTCAGGTGCAGAGCTCTTGTATCATACAGTATTATTTTTGGGTTTTTTATTCTTCTTCTTCTTATTATTATTATTACTATTATCCTAATTTTTATTCTTCTTCTTATTATTATTATTAACATTTTTTCTAAATCCAGATTACACCCATAAAGCTCACTCATTACTTTGGCATTTCTTTGAACACACTGTCAAAAATCGGGGGCCTAGGAGGATGGAGAACTACAGAACTCCAGTACCTTCCTTAGATATAAATATGTTTTCCATTATGTACCTAATGCTATGGACAATACAATTATGACAGTAAAGACAGTCAAAGTAGAATTCAACCCAATTTTTCTCTCTGCCTTAATTACTGTCCTGTTGAACTCTTGTTGATAAACATTAAACATGCTAAACATTTCTTTCTTAACTACATGTACCATATTCTGTTACCCTGGGTAAATCCATTTCAACCTGGTACCTAAAGGTAGGCTACATCTAGAGACTGAATATGTCCATCTGACAATCTCGGTTTGTCACTTGTCAGCGGTGTCTTTCAAAATCAAAGCTCCTGGTGAAGCTCAGCACCACTTTACCCAGAGCTTCTTTATGAGGACTCTAGCCTGGACTAACCTGACAGTTACAGTAGGTGGCAGTCAGTGTCACATGATAGTCAGTGTTGCGACAAAGACTCAGTTTAATGTAGGCCTACTGTAGTGCCCATGATTCAATTTTTTTGTTTTCTTGAAAGGGATTGGGTGGTCATAATTTGCCTCTACAATAGAATCGCAATGAAGGGCTTATCTTGCAATCCTATGCTGGAGAGAGACTAAAAGAGGGGTTTAGTGCCCCGAGTCTGTATACCATCTACAGTAGTTATATCTTAATTTACCTTTCATTGGCAAAGGATACTGCAGAAAGGACCGTTCTATCCCTCGCCTGTACTTCACACTGTTTTTGTCAACAGTGATTAATTCTGGCCGAGTCCACAGCCGGTTAGTGAAGCCGTAGCGATGCATTAGTCTCCCCAAATTTCTTTCTGAAGGTGCACTTTCCGATCTGTAATCATATTGGGAATAGAAACGGATCATAGCACAAAAGCCAATTACAGTACAGTATTGTAATAATTTCATGACTTAAGAATTTCATAAAACTATCCCTTATCAAGTAGGCCTAGAGCAGGATACCAATGACATAAGTGTTGTTCTTTTACTAAGCATCAAGAGTCAAGACCATCATGTGGTAGTCACTTTGAAGATGCCATAGTATGAACTTTGAAGCTTACAACTGGAGTATAATATAAAAAAAACTATGTATAATAAATATATTACTGTATACAAGTATTATGATACCAAGTAATTTCCAAAGTGGTCAAATAAAAACATGTGGGCAGTAACAGTTTAAGTCTACTCATTTCCACAAGATCAATCTTAACACTGTAAAAATAAATTAAATATGGAACAGTATACCGTACCGTAGTAGTAAAGAAAAGAGAACATGTTACTTTTGGTCATGAAAATGTGATGGGGCGACATAAGCATCAGACAAACGTATACTGTAATTTTATAGTTTTCTACACTTACCACCACCGTGAACGTGAAGGCTGTGACTGATGGGTCTGCTGATGAGGTTACAGTAGCCTATGCAGTTGAACACTATTTACGCTGGAGGAAGTCATGCAAGAAGTTGAAGAACAAGGATATCTGTGACTGTTGAAGGAGTGGTGGTCTATTCATGACGATCACAGAACAAAATTAGTATAATGCATAAAATCCGGTCGAACAGGCAGTATAATAATAACTGCTGAATAAGAACAAACAGTAAATGGGTGACTGTCGTACAAAATGCTATAATAAAAATTGATCCCTATAAGAACAAGCGGAATAAATGTGACAGCCGGATACCTCAATACCAGATAATCCTAGGCCTTTTGGACACGTGGGGACAATAGTGGAGGACAATGGGTAAAATTATTGGACGTGGTTGGTGTTACTGGGTGTCGAATGGTACTTTTAATGAATTAGTTGGTGCAGGGTGCTAGGGATACATATTGGTTACCTATTATTGGAGGGTGCATTGTCAGATAGTTTATAGTATTACCTTCTTTTTTGTTCAAGCACCTGTAATGATATACATTACAATAGAATTCCGCCGCTACTGAACAGCCTGCAGAAGCTGTCCAAGTTGTACCATGGACTCAAATGAACTGAGGCTGGCTAGTGACGCGTATCAGTATCACCGGAAGGACACAAGAAAATAATCCATGCTGGTTGTATAATACGTTACCAACAGTTAAGGTCAAAAGTCCTGCTGAGCATCCGGTGCTTGAAAGTGAGCCACTGGGATTAATTTTATGAACTAATATTACAGAGACCCAACATTTATAATTGCACATCATTAGGTAAGCATATGGCATATTCTCAATAACGTGTTACAGTTACTCGTAGGTCTACTGTAGCCTACGTTGTAATATTTTTTCAATGTACGTAATTACGATTAATCTGAACGTATCTTATAATTCATTACTAATGTCAAATAGGCCTAGAGAATAATTATATAAAACCATTATTATAAGTAATAATAAACATCAACAGCTTCAACAATGAATAGATAGCAACAATATCCATACATTAATTAATATTTACCATGTATAATAATATCTATAATTATAACACACAACAGAGTGACGGACTGACGGGAGCGTGACAGAGTGTGTGTGTGTGCATACGTGCCCCTCTACATCCGGATGTCGGTGTCACATTCAAGATTAAACTACTGGCTGTACTCTACATATGTCACCCAAACCACACATCCACAATAATTACACTCGTGACTCTGTAACCACAGACATACCATACAACTGTAATACATCCATATAGCCTACACAGTAGCTCGTTATTAAAATACGCAAGGTGTAGGCCTACATGCGTACGTAGTTCTATCAACCCTATAGATAGTAAAGTCATGGTCTAATGTACTGCAACACCTTCCAATGAGATGGCTTCGAAAAATGATCCGAAACTATAGCTGTTGGTGTGTGCAATTTTGGTTCATAAAATTAACTCAAATAGCTCGCTTTTATTCACCAGGTTGCAGTACATTAGACCATGACTTTACCATGGCCAAGGAATACACTTGTTGGCCATGGATAGCACGGTCTAGTTAGTAACTAGACCGTGATAGATAGGTAACTTGGTCTCTGTGCCCGGCGCTTTTTTTTTTATGTGCAGCATGTTGTTATGAACGAAAAGTATTGTGGACTTGTGGTTCCCATTACCTTCCTGACAGTGACTGAACTTCAAGAGATGGTATGGACATTTCCGTATCTCGCGGCCTTTTGGGTATCAGACCCCACGTTACCAATCGTATGATGATAATATTCCTTCATGTTACCATGTGAAAAGTTAAATGGATTTCTTTCATAACTTGTTCACAGATGAATCAATCATCCTAGATGAAGTAGCCGATTACTGTAGTTTTTTGTTTTATGAAATTTTCTAAAAAACAACAACTAAACAATGAAGATTTTCGTTTAAAAATGTATTGAAAATAAAAGAATGATGAAAGAACATTGCTTTGTTGATGAAATTGAAAGTTAATTATATAGCTTCATATCTATGTTCACATTTTTCAAATAAAATTATCATTATTAGTATTTGTTTTCTCTTTGGATCTGACGTACCCATGGATACCAAAATGTCAAAAAAGTTACCTATCTAAGGTTAACACGAATTAAAGATACTGTACTACAATTTTACATAACTGAGCATAACATCACAGCATAATATACATTAATTTTATATGCAAACACACAAGCACATATTTACACGGCATAAGTCACAAACTCACAATTCATGAATAAACGGTACCGAATAGACCTACACAATCAGTATCTCTAATGAGCTGCCTGAATAGCTGAATAATTATATGCAGTTATTATTATCTAAACCTAATTGTGAACTTTTATGTATTAAAATAAATAAAACACCTCATTCATATGAACAAACCAGTCAGTACCCACAACAGTTTGAATAATATATATTTTTACTGTATAGTACAATGTAGTACAAGCAGTACAGCACCTGTTGAATAAAGTCATGTATGAAGTTTCACATGAAGAGATAGTCCAGTAATTACTACATGCAGCCATTACTATCGTATTAATCAGTCAAGTTTTATTCAATTGTGTTATAATAAATAATGAAAATTATAATGTAGCAGATCCTTGATAATTGAAGACTCTTCTGCAATGGCCACCGCCTTGGGTGTAGTTCTTGAAGGGAGCGAGGTGTCAAGGTACAGTATACTACATACAGTACATAGCATTATTATAATATTTGTAAATTTGTAGTCTTCTTAATATAAGTGACCAAGGTAATAAAATGTCAAAACTTTATGCATACATTTTATGTAGATGAAAATGGTATAAATATGGTAGATCATTATAATTTTACTTCATGAACATTATATAGTATTAAAAAAAAATCACCCTAAATTATTTATTATACAACCTGTATCACTTTTATATCCAAAATATTTAAGTTCTCCATAAAATATCAGATAGATTTTTACAAACCAATCGACAATTTTCATTATTATCTCAATAGGCTAACCAGATTTTACAATTCTAATGCCACCTTACTGAGGGAAAACTGAAACATATCTCACTGAAGGGTCTGGAGAATCCATTGACCCTATTTTCCATACATAAACATGATCTTTGTCCTAGTTTACTTTTCAACATAATATAAAATTAAACTTTAATCTTATTTCAATCACACATAATTCCAATATATACCATTGTTAGTTGGAATACAGGACACACATACATAACATACTGTAATTTACTCTTTTTTTTAAGACTCTCATAATGCACAATTAGCAAATCACCTGGCTCATATAAAACACATACAAGGGATGCATACATCTGCTGTTGACTGTACAATGCCAGTATAAATGTCTCCTATTTGTAATTAGCCTATGTTCATTCTTCATATACTTTATAGGCACTGCAAATTACAGGGTACAGTATCAGAGTGGGCTATTTAGTGCAACCCTTACAATAAGAAGTGTGATCATTCAGTTGAGCTGCTATAATTACATACTGTTACAACCATGTTGCAGGAGAAGTGTTGTCATGATAAATATTATTTTACAAAATATAAGTACAGGATACACTGTACTGTACAGAAAAGATTATGTAAACAATAGTACACGAGGAGATTTCTAAAATAAATTACCATCATGCAATCTTAAAACCATACAATAATCTAAATTCCAGGTACAAACCCTGAAAAATCTAGTATCTTTCTCTTTATTGAGTCAGTAATTCTGAATAGTAAATGAACATTATATCTCACTGAACTGAAGGTCAAAGCAGCTTCTTGTAACTCTCTTAACATTAAAATCAGAGGTAAAGCAGTGGCTTAATATAATTAATGGAGTGAGTGTTTATGTCTCATACCATTTTAGCTATTTTTTCACTCCTAAAAGGAGTATTGTAGTTAGAAGTCATTAAGACCACCATTCTGTGCAAAGATATTGTAATGGTAGACTGTACTTTTCCCAGACTGTACCTGGTTTATGAAGTAACTCATGGAAAAACATTTCTCAATATCAACCGAGTGTGTACACATCAAATACCCTGCCAAAAGGTTTATATTATTTTTCTTGTGATACTTTTGTCAAGGAGAGTGTACAATATTATTGGTGATTGTTCACATCAATATTACACTTTCACCTGGTGTCCCTACAATGGATGTTTTCTCTATCCTCATCCTATCACACCCTCCTTGGCCTTTCCTATAGTTTTTTCTTTACCCTTCACATCTTTTACCATGACCCAAATGATGTACTGTACTAGCTTATCAAACAGCACTATCCTGTACTGTATTCTCTTCTCATATTGCTTCAATTTTCTTTCTTTGTTATTCTCTCCTCTGTTCTTTTATGACTCCTCAAAGTTGACAGCATAAATATAGGTTTTAACATGCAGATAATTTTTGCTCACTTGCTTTCCTCTCCACTATACATACTGTAGGTATTCTCTCAGCTCTCTCTCTCTCTCTCACTCGTCTCATCAATATACAAAACCATCTTTCATAGTTTTACTCCCTAATTTCTACATAACAGTAATCTCTCACCTCCTTTTACTCATCTTGTCTCCATACAAAAGAATTATTAATCTCCCTCTCACTCTCCTAATTTCTACAGAGTACAACAGTTACCTCTCAGCTCCCTCCCCAGCCCTTTTCTTTACAGGTTCAGCTCCTTCTCCTTCCCCTCAGCTGAGCTCCTCCCTGACAGCTCGGTACCTGGTCATCTCATTGGGAAACACGTGTGAGAGTTCCACCAACAGCATGGCTTTGAAGCGTTTGTAGGAGTCAATACGTCCATTCACCTGGAGAAGAAATCCATTTATGTGTAGATAGAATGCAATTTAGAATGTCACCATGCTGCCCTGTGCTGTATTTCAGAATTCTAGTATTCTCGTCTTATTACAATAATAATTCTAATATGACATATTTCTCACCTGTTCATTCTTTGTAAGAGCTTTTTCCATACAGTCCTTTGTGTACAGTTGAGGGTTTCTTCCACCATCAATATACCTGGAGGAAAATATTATACCTACATTATCATAATTTTGCATGACAAGTGACCCATAAATAAGTAAAGGTGGCAGTTGTGAGCAAAAACTTATTAAGAAATATACAAATATACAAAATATCATTATATTTCAATAACAACTCTGAACATTTTTAAATATTACTCCATGGCATTTAGAAAAAAGTATAATTCAACTCACTCAAAGACCTCAAGTGGAACATGCACATCCTGGACAGCTGTACGCAGCTTATCAATGTCCTGCATGTTTGTTATCATGTTTTGTCTGTTGAAAAAATATGGAGGTATGATAATATTGTATTGTACATAGTTAAGTCTATGGTAAGTCTAATATAACTTAGTAGTACCCATATGTAACACTGGAGAATCCCTTAAACACTACACTAGCTTGTGTTTTTAATTATTCATTCAGTCATGAAAATAGGAAAACATGGCTTAGGTTTCCCAATTTCAATTTTCATGGATTGTTATCAGTTTAGACTCCAAAATCCCCCCTAATTTTTGGATAGGTGGGTAGGGGGTATCTCCAAACCAAAGTATTTCCAAATGAAATAAACTCCATAATCACTCAAATTACAGTAGAACATATCACATAAACATATTGATTACCTTGGAGGGTGTAATGTCAGACAGTACAGTTTTACCATTATAGCAAATTAGGTTTCGTCTGGAAAATTTGCACATGTAACTCAGAAGATTTATTTACTAAGTATTCAAAATACACTCACAGAATGCATTGTTTTATAGTGTTTGTAGCAAATTTATTGTTCACATCCGTCGCAAATTAATGTTTTGAGAGATATCACCCAACCCAACCTCCGAAAACAACTCATTTTTGCCATATTTGAACTAGATTCTTCCGAAAAACTCTACAACACAGTAGAATTTCAGGTAAATTTACAGAAAACCTGGGTTCACTATATTGTATATATTAACTTAGTATCATTTTCTAATATTTTAGACCATTCTAAGACACTTTTCATCTATGGTGTTTCTCTCGGAAATGCCTCGTTTTCGAGATATTTCCCGTTTACAAACATAATTTGAAAACTAGTCTTACCTGATCTGACCTAACCTAAGACCACATATCTCGAGAGAAACACCATAGATTAAAAGTGTCTTAGAATGGTCCAAAATAGTGGGTAATTATACTAAAATACATAATATAATTAACCTAACTTCGTACGGTACTTCTGTAAATTTACCCTATATTTGACAGAAATGAATTAATAGGATTGATTATGGACAAACACTTGACTAATAATATCTAATTTAAGAAATATACAGCTTTTTAAGTTAATAGTTGGAACAGAGTTAAGGCTAGATAAACAAATAAACTATAAACCTTTTTTTTTTTCTTAACTTACAGTTTTTGGTTGAGTACTTGTTGTCCCTGGGGTTGAAAGTCACTCACCAAGATGCCAATCTGACGGACATTCTCAATAAAAGTTTCTAGCTGATTTTCAAGTTGTTCTAGAGATGAAGACATGATGAATATGCTCGAGAAGAGAGCACAATATTAATTAAATGTACACTGTTTTCTTTTGTTTTGGTGAGTGACAGGCACAGGCAGGGTTCTCATGAAGTATTTGGGTTATTACCTTAAAAAGTGGGTTGAAAATACCTTAGATGGAGCAAAATTTCCTTAGATCCTGAAGTAGGTGATCATTTTAGCATATATTTAACCCTTGGACACACGATATTTTAATGAAATTATAATAATTTATCACAGCAATGCATTTTTATTTTACGACGACCCATGAAATAAAGAAAGAATCTATAAAAAATACCTTAGATTGTCAAAACTTTACCTTAAATGGTCCCAAATTACGATGATCTAAAATAATTACCTTAAAAATGATAAAACTGGACTGTCAGGCTGAGGCTTCTATTTATCAGCAGTATTTTGTTTTGTTTTCAAGGTGGCGGCACACTGGGCAATTCGGGCTAACTTGCCACTTGCTTTTGCCACCTGCTTTGTATTTTGTTAGCCCAAACGTGTGGTTTGCGACCGACTCTTGCCGGGAGGGAAAACGGATAATATGTTGGAAGCAAGTCCGAGCAACTTGCTCCCAGCATGCCTCACAGATCGAGTGCTCAAATGAGCCATTATCTGTGTCCTTTATATACCAAGGAAAAACATATTGAGCATGCAAATCTTAGCTTGTACATGAAAATAGTTACTTCAATTAGTTAATCGACTCTGTAAATGTAGCAAAGAATTATATGAACAACACAAAATAGGTATTCAGTTTTTCTATTCACCATCACCTGTTGTTTTGTAAACATAAACAAACGCCCGATATCCAGAATGTCTTCATGTGCCTCTGAAAAATAAGGCCTTCTCGAAAGCTTAATTGGAAATCAGAGCATGTATATATGTTATTAGAAATATGCAGAGAACTTCCAATATTGTGGGATCCTGGACATGAGCAGTACTGTACAGCTGGACATTACACATCTAACGTTACCACCAATCAACTTAACTGCAGGTACAGTATATATCTTGAGGTTTTTTTATTTCCCTGTTTTAACTTAGATCATAGGTGCCCAAACAATATCATACTAAAGATTCCCAAACATGAGCCTCAGCCTATGAATCCCATGCAGATCCCAGTTGGGGAAATTCAGACTACACCTTTTCACCCTCAAATAAAAATAAAACAACTTAAGTTTAATATAAAACAACTAAAGTTTTATTTAGAACAACAGACTTCAAATTAAAACTCCTTAAGTTTATATTAGAACATCTGAAGTTTAATTTTAAATATTTGTATACCAGTACTTTAAAACACTTGAAGTTTGATTTTAATGAATTGAAGTTTTATTCAAATTATGTGAACTTTAAATTAAAATAAAGCAAGTAATATAGTTAATTGATTGTAGACTAATATATGTATATGTGATTTGTAATGTAAAGATTTCCTTACATAAATTACAATTTCATAAACATTCTTGATAAATTAAACATAATAACTGTGATTCCTTTACGGTCCATCAATAAAGTAAAAACAAATCCCATGTGATTTACAATAAAAAAAGGTAAATAAAATAAATTACCAAAATGCATATGCACTCACATTTACATTGGCTATGCTAAGATTAATGTGGCTCTTATTTTTCAGATGATGTCCAGGCCAAGTTTGTGACTTTCAAGGGATCCTTTCAACAAGAGGTGAAGAAGATCCACAACACACCGAGTGGGTCTAGTGGGGGTGCACGGTCAAAGTGGGAATTTTTTGATAGGATTGGGATACAAAGACAGTCATGGGCATGCTCGGTATCAGCGGACAAAAACTGACATGGATACATAATAAGTGTTTTTATCTTCAAGCACGGGATTGGAGTGTTAAAAGAAAGTGAATACAGTACCTGCGGTACTTAAAATGTTAAACAAACATGCTGAATAATCTAAATTTGTAATGAAGTACAATGATTACTTCTCCCTATATAACGGTAGCAACGTTATAGAATTAGCCAGACCTAACCTAACCAAATCTGGAACGGGTCAAACCACCCCAAAACTATTCGCCATTTGCATTATTTACATTTCCCAAGAACAGGCAAGCTGCCCCATACACTGCTCTGGACCGTGCTTGCTTGGATATGAAGACGGTTTTGGTTTCAGCGGCTGTACGCATGGATCATCTTCATATTCCTTTGGCCGTGATATTTATTAAATAGTACAACACTTGTGATACTATATATTAAACAGTATTTTCAAAACTTTTCTGTACTTTCCTTAACCATGTACTGTATTCTGTATTTAAGAAATTTCACCTAACACAATGACTACTTTTTTAGATAATAGAAGTTAAGAAAATTCAAACCAAGACAAAATAAAACTTTGTATTGTATCTATTATTACTATCTAACCAAGCCAAAACAATAATGCATATAATATGCTCATATTTTAATTCTGTAAGTTGAAGACATGGACCAAAATGCATTTTATGCAACAAAATAATAGGTCTGTGATGAAATATGTACTACATTTCAACCTAGGTGAGTGGAATTATAAATGGGAATTTGACACACAAACATCTATTGATGGAGATGAAAGGTTGTTTGAGAATTTATTATGTATTCTCCAAATAATAAGGAATAGAGTTACATTGTACAGTATTCCACCTAAGCCAAATGCACATACTGTACTGTACCAGTGGCCTTTTTGGTATGTCTTTATCAGAGCTGTTTTCCCAATTTTTTTGTCTCATAAAATATTTATTTGTTTTATTACTTTTTTATATAGAGAGAGATAGAAAGTGGTGAGGGGAGAATAGTCATGTTCAGGGAAAGTTTAGTGTTGAGAAATGAATAAATTATGAAAACATAGGGGAGCCCAACCTAACCTACAGTATAGTCGTTTTTATGAATACTAATTTACACAGCTAATTTGACCTCAATATTCTTTACTCAAGCAAAATAATACTATCAAATGCAATAAATAAACATAGATATAGCCTATATATTTACATGATCCAAACTACATTAACTTTAAATAGCACTTAATATAATTGCAAAACTCATCTTAGAATGGTCAAAAATAGTGGGTAATGATACTAAAATATACAATATAGTGAGTGAAGTACAGTACTTCTATATCAATACCATGAAAAGTGTTAGAATGGTTAAAAATAGTGGGGAATGATACTGAAATATACATTACAGTGAACACAGTACTAAAGTAAATTTACAGCACAATTTTCACAAGACAGTATATTAGGTTAGATATAATAAAAAGGAATGCAAAGAAATATAATGTTACAAGTAATAAGTACAGTATAAGTTTAGTACTCTCGTATATAAGTGACATTAATCCAATGTATTTTCGGTACCGTTTTTTCTACTGGAGTTATATAATCAATTTTTAATTAATGTCTTTGTTAGATTTGGTTATAAAAGTCAATTTGTTTGTTTACATTATTTTTACTTCAGCATTCTTTGTAAAGTAGGCAAGATTGGTGGGACACAGGAGGTTAAATCCGCTGGCGATCACACGCAATCCTTCAGTTAGTTACCCCGGTTCCCGGTTAAATCCGGTTCCCTGTTAAATCCGCTGGCGATCACACGCAATCCTTCAGTTAGTTACCCCGGTTCCCGGGGTAACTAACTGAAGGATTGCGTGTGAACGCCAGCGGATTTAATTTGGAAGTTGGTTAACGGAGTGATGGCCGAGTTATGATGTATTTTGTAAAATCTTCCCCGCGATAATTACTGATACATCGTACGTCAGCTGGAGATTTCGAGCCATTTTTCTGGGTATTATCTAGAAATCTGGAGATTTCCTATTATTTTATCAAAAAATCTGAGATTCGACTAAAAATCAGGAGATATACGATTTATTACAACAACAACAAAAAACATTAATATTATAATCGGGTGAGGTTAGTAGGTGAAGTGTAATAAGGTGCTTGTTGGTGTCTACTACATAATAATTAATTAATTATGAAAAAATAGCAATAATAATAATAATGGTGAAAAATAATAATAATGATAATAAAATAACCTTTTGTATATATGATAGTTTAGGCTTTGGCCGCTAGGTAGACAGACGACGTCTTTTTATCCTACCGCAGACTACGATACAGCATGAATTTTTATTTTATTTTCCAATTTCATCCGTCTGTGTGTATTTCTACCGATCATACTGGCATGAAATGGGTGTATTAATTAAGTAAGCTTCACTATACGGTATAACGCGTGGTAATTAAGGCGTAATTAATGTGTAATTAAGGAAATAACGGCAATGCCTTGTCCGTCCTGGGAGGAATATTGGTCAGTGTTAAAATGTGGCAAGTGGCAAGCTAGCCAGAATTGCCCAGTGTGCCGCCACCTTCAGTCAAAATAGTTACTTGCCTTTACAACGGATAATTTTATATGTTGGATTTCCGGGCATGGTCTAATTTAACTATGTAAAATAAATGGCCTAACTAATTTGCCTGTTTTTTTTTTTTTTATTAGTGATGTGTGGACTGTGTTGCAGTTGTTGATATTACATAATAGATTTTCCTATGTTGAAAAGAATATCCCCCAACATACAACATCTGAGTGATCTAATTATTCTGATCTGATGTTATGCAATTTAAAGGATCTCACACTTCCATAATAGAATATCATAAACAAATTAACAACGGTAACTTCAAACAACAACAATAATGAACAATTGCTAGCTTTCAACAACAACGTTCAAGAGTGTGTGTGTGTGTGTGTGTGGTTGTTGCTGTCATGGATACTCAAGTTATAAATTGGATCTACGAACACAGCATCAAATATGGCTATAGTGACTTAAGCTGTAGTAAGTTATAGTATAATATAGTAAGTTATAGTATAGTATAGTTCGGTAAGTTAAAGTAATACAGCATTAAACAAGGCTATTGTGATTTAAGTTAACGTTATAGTAAGTTTGTTAATGTTTTTTTTTTTCATTTAAAGATCTAGACATTTGGGGTTGAAATTCTTGATATTTTGAAGTTCTAAAGTTCTAAGTTAACTTAGACATTATCATTTAAAACTCTTAGGGAGTGTAGTAATGTTGGCAAATATGTAAGTTAGCATCTGATTCCAAACTACAGTATTCCAATCAACAGGTCACCATTATATTTTGGGTAATATTTAAGCGTTTGTCCATTATGTCTTTTCGACTGAAGGTTTTTATAATGCAATGTTTAATCGTGAGTTTTTAACTAATCTGTTGTTCATATCCATCTCAAATGAGTGTTTTTGGATATCCCCCCGCCTCCCCACACCCAATCTCAGAAACATTAATTTTCAACAGATATGAACTATAGATTCATTTGAAATACATTAAATAGATTAGGTAACTTAGACCTCACTTTACCTAACCTAACCTAATCAGGACCGCTGCAAACTACCGGGACCTAACTGGGGTAGACTACTGGGGGCTAACCTTAGCACTCTACCAGGACAATGTAAACACTCGGTGGCCATCTTCAATTGGTATTACGGTACTTTTTTTTTATTTAAGAGTGGAGGTAAATACAGGCCTTATTACATGTGGGGAAGTTCACTGACATTGGTTTTACATATACCAGAGCTTACTGGATTAGGGAGTCTGGGGGCCTCTGACCGCCAGGGAGATTGGAGGGAAGATCTTTGATCCCACAGCCAGTGCTGTGGGCCCAAGTCCACATTACCACAAGAGCTACAAGTGGGGCTGGACCTTCCATGAGACCAGCCATGAAGGGACCATAAGGGGAGGGAGTTTAGAATGCTACATGCAAAGGGATAATGCACCCCGTGTGCTGGTGGTCCACACAGCAATGAAAAAAAAAGCATCTGGTTGTAGTACACCTCTTGGATTTTTAATCCATATGGGCAGAACTCGTCAAATCCACTAGAAAGTGACCAGATCCTACAACAATCTTTATTCTAGCAAGTGGGGAATGGCTAATATTTACAGAGAATAAAATCAGCCCCCCTGGGCAGATCATTTATATAGTTGTATGGTAGGTTATTTATATTCAAATGATATTTGGTATCCTAAATGCCAATTATCCCATTTTAGCTGTGACATGAATTTATTGCATGTATGTTACGGTGTTTGGAATATATTCTTTACCATAAATGTCTTATTTTACAGAACTTGAAGCTCACTTTAAAGTTTCATCAAGGAGACCATCATTCCCAAAGCTTGGCTTTCTACTACATTTTAGAAATCTTCAGATTTTGTCATGCAAGGCACAATTAAACACAAAAGCAGATCTTGAGCAACTTTGTGGAGATATAGAAGATATCTTCAAGTACAAACCATTTCATGTCTCAAGAATTCAGAAGAGATGCATAAAATTGTTCTTTGCTGCAAAATTATATGTAAGTTCATTTTAACTTAGTAGATATATTTTTTATTGATGGTATGGTTATTACAGTTTTATATTGCCAATTAATTTTGATTTCATTTCTATTCAAGATAAGATGATATAACCTAGTTTTAAGACCTAGACTTAAATGTAAAGAATATACAGTATCGGCAAGGGAGAAAGTTAAATGGACACATTTTCCAATGTTGTTCATGGCTTAATGAGGAATGTGTGGTACAGTACAGTACAGTACTGAAGGCCTGGGTGATCCAAGGCAGTCTCTCAATTCATGGGAGGAGTTGGATGCAGGTTGTGTCATCAAGGAGTGAGAGGTATAAACATGGTTGCAGGTATTATATATATGCAACTGGCTATAATGATTTTGTTCTTTCATTTTTACTGTATACTGAAGTCATTACAAAAAGACTTTCCTCTTTGAATTATTAAATTATTCAAGTCTCATTAGAAAGAAGCAAATCATTATCATAACTTCCCATTGGCTGAGGTATTGCTGCAGCATTATGTAACTTGCTTAGTAGTTTTTAACTACACATTCATAAAAATTGCAAATTTTCAGTTATTTTTGTTTTAAACAATAATATCTTATAGGATTACAAGGTTTGGACACCACCTATTGTGTATGAGTCTGTTTCATTGTTGCTGTACAATACACGACCTACAATGTCTCTGACCTTTGCAGTTGGTGGAGCTGGAGGGACTGGAGCAGTGCTCAATTATGAGGCATTTGCCACATTGTGATTGGGAAGATATCAAACTGAAATATGGATTTGAGGTAAAGAAATATACTTTGTTGAAATGAACTTCTGTCTAAGTTGCTTTTCAGTTACTGGTACTGTATATCATTGTAAAATATTAGGCACTTTTTTCTATCTGTTATTGGTATTGATATTTGCCTCCCAGGAGTGTCCCATTGTGGGACTGGCCATAACAGGAGCCAAACTAAAACAGAGTAATTACCGTAGTGCTGTGCATATGTGGATCGGGTGTCTGTAGTAAGGCCAATGATGAAAATAAGCTTAAGAAGATAAGAAGCTATTTTGGGAGGTACCGGTAGGAGAAAACTTCCAGATAGTGAAGGTTATTGGGAAGTCACCATGGTAGTTTATTGTGTACATGGATAGAGTGATGAAAAAGGTTAAGGGAAGAGTACTGGAATGGAATATATATTAAGTGGAAATGATGCAGAGGAGGCAGGTGGTTTGTTTTAAATGTGGTATATGCAGATGACTCGGTGCTTTTGGGTTGCAGTAAAAGGGATATAGAAAGATTGGTGGAGAATTTTGCAGAGGTGTGCAAGTACTATACTGCTGTTTAAGGGTAAATATGAGTAACAGCATTGTGATGAAGGTGGATATAGAAAGGGGAGTCCAGCCACAATAAAATATCCACCGACACTTTCCTTCCATCATAGTAAATATCTTGGTAATAAAGAACAACACGTTTATGATTTTGCAGCCACTCATAATAATGAGGGGGTCGAGTTGATGTAAGCTGTTGTATGATTATATTTTGATATGCTACAGATTTATTTGCACAATGGAAGGAAAGTGTAGGTGGTTAGTAATTTTGATTGTGGCTGTACATACAGTACAGTATAGAGGCTGCAATTATTTGGTTGTGAAACTTTGTTGTGGCATGCAAATTAGATATCAAGAGTGAGGGCAGTAGAGATAGAAATGCTTAGAATTGTGTGTCAAGTCCAATCTTTTCATTCACCACCAAACCCTCCCCCACCACTTCTCTAACACTCCTCAAAACCTCATCCATATTACTGTTACTATACTGTATTCTTTATATATTTTTACTTTCTAACTCATAATAATGGTCATCTGTCATTTTTAGGATGATAAATTTAAAGAAGAATTTACCAGCTTCTTTGCAAGAACTCAAGAAGCTGTTGAATGTGGGAGAAAAAGAAAAAGTACCGGTACAGCAAGACATCTTGACCAAGATTTGATTAATGTAGTAAATTTGTGCATTACTCATGAGCTTCCACAATTGATAGATCTGTTGAAGATGTTACTGCCTACTACTGCCATAGAAAAGGTAAGATCTGAGAACTATTTACTAGTTACACAACATATTATTTACCAAGGTATATTTGCAGTCGGCTATCAGTAACCACCCAGATACTGTACTTTTATTACACATACTCATGTACTGTACTATGTCATGTATCAAAATCTTAGGTACTGTAATCACATTTTCTATTAACTTTACTCACTTGGAAATTGCTCTGTCAAAGTGTGGATTCACACTAGTAGAAAATAGTACATTTGCCGTATTAGCAAGTTAAAATTACAGGATGATGATCATAAATATACCATGTTGTAACCACAGTACCTGCTTTACTTTCTTTAAATATCAACAATGCATTCATTATTTTAAAGTCAGATGACTAGGACTGAGGAGCTGCCACTTGTATATACAATAAAAAAAGTATAATCCTGAATGTGCAGTAGAGTACTATACAGTACTGTACTTACAAATATTGTTCTAGGCCACAACTGTACCTGAGTTTTGTACCTTAGAAGGAAAACCTTTTTTTCCACTGCACTGGCTTTGTTAAGATTATTTTCTAATTACTGTATATGCAATTCTTACTAAAAGAAAGGAAATTAAGTAGTTTTATATTACTGACTGAGCTCGAATAGATTTATTGCTATATAAAATGTATATTTTCAGGTAATAACTAGTGAGGAGCTTCAGAAATCTCTACGTAAACAGGGTGTGTCTGAGTACACTGTTCTCCTCAAGTGTCTTGAGGAAAATGTCACTGAAGCTGCCTTAAACGAAGTCTTAGAAGAGGTAGCTCCAGAAATTCAACGTAACACTGCACTTGAAAATATCAACATCAGGAAAGGTGAAGAGCATAGTGGAACTGAGCAAAAGGAGCCCAAGGGAGAGCAGAAAGAACAGATTGTGTCAGGAAATGTTAGAAATGAAAATTCACATTTGACGGAGGTCAATGACAGACTAAGCGAGATACATCTTAATGGGAAAACAATCAAGCTTAAAGCAAATTCCAAGTATTCTACCTCTGAAAAGAAACTTATGCTGATCAGTACACAAAATAATATTGGGGATACCCAGATGATAATTGCCAATGCAAAGGAATGTGAAATACCAAAATGTAATTCTAATTTTGTAATTACATGTACTCATTTTAGGCGGCTGAATCCGCAAACTGTGCATACCTGTGCAGTCTCAGAAGGGAATGATAGTGATGAAAGTAAAGTACAGAAACTAAAAGAATTAATATATAGCTTAGAAAATTATACCACTTTACTAAAAGCTAAATTAAAACAGTATGAAAAAAAGAAGAGTGGTGTTGCAACAAGAAGAAAAGAAGAGCCAGGAAGTGGAGATGGTAATGGAGGCCAGTCAGGCAACCCTGAGACCACTACTATTGCCAACCCTTCTGCCACAAATGAAACTACCAGTAGGAACGATGCCAGTGATACAGTCAAGCAAAGCAGTGACAGCCAAGGAGGCAATCCAGACTTCACTGCAAGCTCGTTAGCATGTTCTTGGTCAAAAATATCAGACCTAAGCTTGAATTTGGATGCAAGGGAACAAGTTCATATGATTCAAAGCAATGTTGTAAGGACTGTAAACTGTTCTACCCCAGATAAGGAAAATGCTTCAGATCGTACTCATATATCTAATACAGGTGAAGAAAGGATTGAAGGTGAAATTTATGCATCAACATCAGAAGAATATTCTTCTCAAGAAACTTATAAAAGTAAAGAAACATTTGACTTTGCTCTTAGAGTACCTGATTGTCACAGTGATTGCAGAACTTTCAGATTTTGAATTATTTCATGAGCTGTAGTGTATATGAGTAGAAGTTGAAGGCCTTATTTGGAAATGGCATAATGTACTTACTTGGACAGTACAGTACAATATTGTTAAAGGAGAACAGATTCAATAATGCCATTATATGTTTTATGTTCAAATTTATACAGCAACAGGTACTTTATGTATTATCCTTTAAATAATAAGCGATAGTTTCCCATAAGATGGAAAATATAAGTACAAAATATATATATTTTTTACAATGGGAACTAGCACCAAGCCCAAAGAGATTTAGGCATTGTTGTATTCTTTATGCTTTTATTGTGAGTGATTTGTATTTTATTATATCTTTGTTTCTTGGGCCAATTGCAAAGTAGATAGGCTCCTGGACTGCTATATTGGCAGGTGTTACTTCATTTTATAGATCTGTATGGACATAATTCACTCCCCTTATGTTTTGAAATAAGTTTCAAGTATAGTGGCCCCCAGTCCTTGGCGAATATTTAATCCCATGAATGGGACCCATAGACGTAATATTAAAAAATGATGATCATTATCCAGAATTTTGAAATGCCCATGATATACAGATTAACTAGGTTCTACAGTACTGTATATTCATGGCCACCTCACATGGCATTAGGCGATAAATTGATGATATAGTAGACCTACGGTCGATTCCACAGTCGTTGATGGTGGTTTGTAAGCACACAAACGAAAGAATCTTAGCAGTGTTAATGACTTATAGGTAAATTATTTAAATAATTTGGTAAGTAAACTATGTAGTGATCATTATTATCTAACTGTTTGATAGATTTTGTGAATGTGGATACTCCACTTTTGGATAATAATGAAGCCTTACAAGTGTGGTTGGTTAGGAAGCTAACAAACGAATACGACACTGGAATCGACCCATAAACAGGCTTATATTGTCTACAAATATGGTACTGTAATAGAAATACTGTACAAATAAACAAGGTAGAATTATTACCGGTAGGTGTTTTGTAGCAGACATAGTCTGAAATGCCATAAGGTATTGTAGAAAATGTAGAGCAATACTTTTATAATCAAGTGTTATTTTATAGTTACTATATTGCATTATATTTAAATTACATATTGCCAGCTTAATGTTTGTTTCTTGGAGGGATACTGTGGTAATGAAATGGCAATCTGGACAGCGATGGTAGTAATAGATCTTTTTTATGACGTTTAAACATTTAATACAACAAAGAAAATTTGATATAGTATATAAATTAGGTCTGCTTGGAAAATAACATGGCCTAGGTTTGCATTTAAGTTACAAGTTTTAGCAATCATCACCTGACATTAGTAAAAATTTATGCAATGCCATCAAACTGTTTGTAGCTTTATTACTTTAAAAATAAGCTACTTCACTTTATATACATTTTGTTAATGCACATAGATCGAGGAACAATTTGTTAATGATGAATGCGAGATGTGAATTGCAAAATATATCAGTAAATATTATAAAATAAAGATAGTAATGTCATCAAGAATTTTATACCGGTATGTAGTCTAAGCCTGTTAGGTAATGCTATGAGAAGGGCAGTCAAAACAATAGCTACAGGATTTCAGTTAACTGTATAAAAATCAAAGGAAAAAAAGGTAAAATACCAATGGCAGTGCAGTTAAAAAGTGTAAAAAATTACTTTTAATACTTAACTTTCAAGAATTCTCAATGAAAAATAAACTATTTTGACGATTTATTATTGCTAGATAATTTAATATAAATATATATGTTTAATTTTTCCTACATTCATGATCACAATTGATCATATATGTATATCAAACACATTGTGTAGTGATCCTGTACTAACAAGTACTGTACATACATGCCATATACTGTATTTTGATACTGATAATCAGCTCTTAAGAAAGGACAACTGGTATTATCAGTGCCTTTTTTCCGTCTAGCAAATAAAGAGACAATTGTTCAAACATAAGCTACTGTAATCTGTCTGCTCTTCCAGAATATTTTAGATATTTGTAGAAACAAAAAAGTACAGTTCAATACATTCTTTGGTGAAGAAACATACACAGAACAAACCATGGAGAAATTTCAGTAAAATTTAGGTACTGTATCCAGGTTATGCATATCAGTGATAGCACACCTTACTAACCAGCCTAAAGTAATATTTACAAAAGATTATATATATATAATGAAAATGATTTCATTTTTCAAGGTTCAGAGTGAAAATTATAATATTTTTAGGTTTTAACATTTTTATCATGGGCAGGTAAGCTGTTCTCAAAGATCATCCTCGGTGCGCCTTCGATAATTTCTAAGGTTGCAGGAAGGCATTCTTTTTTTAAACTTAAATGAAGTACTCCCATTTCCAGAATCAGTCCCATTGATGCTAATACCACCATCAACTTCATTTCCATTCATATTTTCTTCTTCAGTCTTCTCTGCACTAGAAGGAATAACTAGGATACCATTCTCAGTTGTGTTTCCTGATGTTCCATTGGTTGCCTGGCTGGACCCATTCTGCATTAATTTTCTTGTAGCAGCAGTAGTAGCTGATGCAGCAATATCTAGACTACTGGACAAATCAAAACCAGACACCAGTGATCCATGATCTGTCTCAAATAAAAGAGAACCATTGTCATCACTAGAAATGCTGCTAATTGGAATAGCATCACTGACAGTACTACTAATATTCAGTTCATTTGTGATGTCATGAATACCATTACTGTCTCCAAAGCTTTTTTCTGACAATGTGGCATCATTTAAAATATCTGGAAGACCATTTGACCTATTACTTGTGCCTTCAGCATTTAAATTTCTCTCTGAACTTCTTGCTACTTCAACTACCTGTACTTGTTTCTCAATATCAGAATCACTTGCATTAGAGTCTACAATTTCTGAAATAAAGTGTCCATTTTTCCTATCTTGTGACCCATCACTATCACTGTCACTGTCAGAGTTACTAAAACTTGTTCGACTCTGTTTTGTAGGCAATGGCTCATCGTCACTGCTGGAATCATTGTCAGAGGACCACAAGCGTTTTCCATTTTCTATATTTCCACCCTTGCTAATGGAGGATTGTTGATTCACTGGTGGAACTTCTTCATCTGTGTCAGAGGCATTAGCTTCTTGATCATCAGATTCTGGCTCTGACTCAGGCTGTGTATTGTGAACCATCATGATGGTATATGGAGCCATGTAACGACGATGATAAGTTGTGTGATGTCGGGTTCCTCTGCTGACAACACTACTTGTTGCCTCATTTCTTCCATCACCTTCTTCAGGATTCTGTCCTTCTGGATGATACAAGTACCTGACAAAACATGAAGAAGAATATGACAAGTACAGTAAAGAGAACAGTTAGGCAAAATATTTAAAGATCTGCACTTCATACAAAATTATAATGTCACTTAAATTTTATCCGTTACACTTACCTGTATTACTATATTGTCAGTATCTGAAAAATTATAATATTAATGAGCAGTTATAGCTGCCACTGTATGGGTTAGGTTCAATCTAATTAAATCAGACTAGCAATAAATTATCTCTGCACTGCATTCAGTTGTGGTACAATATACAGAATTTACTTCAAACATGTTAAAAATATTTAAAATATTAGGTGAGCTCTGTGCTCCTAATATTACAGCTCAAATGTAGCCAGCCCAGTCCAGTAATTAATTTCTTTAGGTCTCTGGACATCCTGCTGGTGACTGCATCACTTATGATAATATATAGGACTAATCCTCTCTGGTTCTACAAAACAGTACAGTATATTTCCACTAAATTTCTTGTTTTGTACTTAAAATTTCCCTCAGTGTTTTTTTATCTTACCCTTTCTTCACCTAAGTGCAAATTACAGTCACCTATAAAAATATCAATAATTTTATCATGCATAACTCATAAGGATCACTATTACCCCCAATATCTTTTGAAGGTGGAATGCTTGGTGAGAATGTAAACAAATTATACACCCTCCAAACAGTAACCGGAGTACCACCTCTACCCAGGTGTTCACACAAATCAGAGCCGATTATCCTAACAAAACTGGTTAATTTCAACAGTTTTTTTAATACTGTATATGATAATATCAAACAGTTATTGTTCAGAGATATTTTACATCTCAGAACATTAAGTTCTATACATTTTATATTACAAGTGGAAATTATGTTTCCCTCCTATCCCATAATCAAGTTCAGCACATAGAGTATTACATATATCTAATCTTGCTGGTGTTTCTCCTATGAATATTTTATAGTCTGTTTCATTTCATTGATAATCACTTTGGTTAATTTGATATTGGTTGAAAATATGAGTAATTTTCTAACCAACTAGTTAGTCACAGCCAGACCATATCAAATAATATTATCAGAAAAATCTAATAGAGTGGTCTGAATACTTTGTGAATGTCAAGGACAGTGATACAAAAGGAGTGTGATCCCTATAAAGTGCATCCTAATACTGTACAGTTTCATATGCACATTGTACCACTCTTATGAATTAAAAAATAAGCCTTGTTTTAGCTTTCATCATCAAGTACAAATGTTAAAAAATGGGAGTTTTCAAATTTTGGATTGAAGTGGTTCACATGCAGTACTGTACTGTGACTCACCATAATTCACACTTAAATATGTGACAATAAGTCATATATCAAATCCACCCCTTATCTTCATACTATATTCACACATACCTTCTCCTGCTTGTTGAAAATGATCGAAGAATGTGTTGGGCTTTTTTCCGATGTCTTCTGAGGTACTTCTGTTTTCTTCTTGCATGCTTGGCAATCCTGAGTTTGGCCCTCTTTTTAGCAATCAAGTGCATGATCCACTCACTTCCACCAGATTCCTAAGAATGGAAAGGAAATAAATGTGCCACAATGTATTATCTACACCAATTACAGGCATACAGTATATAGGCTAACTTTGGATTATATCATTCATTTTTAGTTCATATGGACTGATACCTTATTCCCTCACAGAAATTACCCTTAAGGGCCGGCGATGGTACAAGAATAACAACATTTTCCATTTTGTTTTGCAATATTCTACCAGGAATTATAAATATTTTACCAAGAACTCTGATATCAGTGTGGGGCTGAGGCAGAGGTGTGTGATGTCATTGTGGCTGTCCAATGTTTATATGGATGGATGCATGAGGGAGATGAAAGCTCTTTGCTATTTTTGGCTTATATGACCGGACTATAGAAAATCTAAACAACATTTGTGATACTGTAGCAGGATATTGTATAATACAACAGAAAGACTGGACATCATAGACAAAAAGAAAAATAGCCTAAGGCAGACTGTTATCGACTACTGTGCTCGAAGTTATGTTTAAGAATGACGCGTGTGACCTACTGGTTAACTCTTATGCTGGAGAAGTGAACTGAACAAGAAAAAGGATTTAATGACTGATTGGTACTGCAAACTCTTCTCCAGGGAAACATGAAGCATATTTATTCAGAAGAAGTTAACTTAATAAGATTTCTTCCTATATTATATGGTACTTATCAACTGCCATCATATAGAGTAATAATGAATGTGATCCAGGATCATAAATTATCAAATTAATGGAACCAGTAATATTAGTGAATATACCTTGTCAGCATCATCATCATCATCATCATCGTCGTCGTCATTATCTCTGGGATGCTGATGGCGAGTACCTCTTCTACTCGGTGTATGACTGGGTCCTCGTCGACCACTTGGTCTCTCTTCTGGGCTGTCTCGACCACCACCACCACCT
The DNA here is from genome assembly GCA_034508575.1 of Petrolisthes manimaculis. Classification (NCBI taxonomy): domain Eukaryota; kingdom Metazoa; phylum Arthropoda; class Malacostraca; order Decapoda; family Porcellanidae; genus Petrolisthes; species Petrolisthes manimaculis. Next base: position 90,440 of record JAWZYT010005428.1, read on the forward strand.
CCACCGCCACCACCACCGCCATCTATTTAAAAGAATTATGAGAAGTAATTCAGCTTAGTAAATGTGGGGGTGGGGGATGTGGGAGTATAATTGTTGATTTACGTGATGAGTGTATCACTTTAGACTGGGGTCAGAACCAAATTGAGGTTTTCAAGAACCCCCATTGCATGATTTTTTTTTTACATGGAATGTACCCAGCACTAACCACATTATAGCTAAATCGACAATATTCTCAGCAACTGTACAAATAAACCCACCATCATCTGAGTCATTGTCATCAGACTGTGAGGTTGTGGGGAGGGAGAGAGAGGACTGAGTTGTGGTGGTGGTGTCATCATCATCAGGACCAGATAAAGGATGCTGGGTATCATCAGACAGGTCAGTGTTGGATGTCCATCCTTCCACCTCACGCTGCACCAAGGAGTCAAAGAAGGCCATCATGCGGGGGTCCTCATCTGTACTACCGTGGCTGTAGTCATGGTTGACATCCTGTGGAAGATGTATTAATGTTACAGAGTTATTATTAATCCCTTCAATCAGAGGACATACCCAATACATCCTATTCCATGAATCAATCTTTTTCTCTATCAGTTAGTCTACTTATCAATTAATCAATCTCAAGAAACTGTGGGTGCCTTAAAGAAATTGGGTGTGTAGCAGAGAATCTCTGAATACTTTACCCCCATATAGCTGCTGTCTTAGTACAGGGTTCTCATGTACTACTGTCTTGAGTATGGTACTCATGTAAAGGGTGGCTTAACCTTCACAACACTTGTGGAGAGGGTGGCAAAATTAAGTTTCATCTCATCAACTTACCCCCTCTTACTGATTTACTACTCCCTCTCTCTCTTCCCTGTAAAGTTGCATCACTCACTCTCTTCTATTGCTGTTAAACTGTACATGCTCTTCTGAACTCTCTCAGTGTAAGCTTCCTCCCCTCAGGACAAAATACAACACTCTCCAACTCCAATCTAACCAGTCACAGATATCACAGGTAAGAAAGAGGGTGTGAAAGAAATATAGATAGAGAGAGAAGCAGAAACAATTTATTGATCCACTACAGCCTCTCTCTCTTCACTGCATATCTGTATCACTCACTCTTGTATGTTTCTGTCCCTCAGGAGAGCATTTAACTCTTGCCAAGCCACTGTCTTATCCTTTTTCTCTAAAATTCCCTATTATACAAATAGTCTGCCCTGTAACTATCATCATCCACCTTTCCCCCTTACTAAGACTTAATAAATGCAGTGTGTCTAAGTATATCCATGGGAAGTGAAGGCAATGACAGGAATGAAAACAGGAGTGGATGCAAGAAAATTTTCAAGCCAAGAAAATGAAGGTGAGAAGTGATATTGGCAATGGTGGAAGGAAGTAAAGACAGAAGCGGGAATATAGCAAAGATGATGAAAACCTGCAAATATTGAAGTGGGTGGGTGGGGATGGAAGTGTGTGCCCCTGGACATACCCCAACTACCTGTCCACTCTCCAGCACAAGTCCGATGTACTCCTCGTGTGTGTAGACACGCCGGGTCATGGAGCTGCCTCGTGAACCTCTCACCAGATTGCCCTTGAATCCAGGCAAGGACAGTCCACTCCACAGCTAAACATACCACAAAAATTATGAAATTATGGATATTACTATATATATATATATACATATGACAGATTTAGATCACTTCTGACTTTCTTATTTAACATTACACAGCTTGGAGTTTAGTTGGCATTGATCTTTGATCTGTACAACAGCATGATTTTGTAGTAAAAACTTTTATCAAAATAAACAATACAATACACTACACACCTTTACTATCTTTTCTACACCTGATGATGCTATGATGAAGTTTTGTGGATTAAATCGGACTTCATTTACAATGGAACGATGCCCTCTCAACACCATGTGGGCCTCTGATACAATATGTTCTGTTGGTGTGAAAACCTCTATGTCATTAACTTTATCTTGTAACAATCTCCATAAGTGCTATTAACCTGCCTGCAGTGACTAGGAGAAAAAATAATGCATAACCCTAATGAAGTCTTCATGTTGTAGTGTTTGAAAAAAGAAGCAGATGTTATGGTACAGAAGCTATATTATTTTCCTCTGTATTCATGATTTTTGTGCATGTGGAGGGATATACTTTGTTAGAAAATGTATGTCAATCATTCAAAACAGTTTCTCTACTGTACCAAAAAGATTTTGGTTCTAACTGGGTTTTTTTATTAAGGTGTTTAACTGCAGACATCATCAAACTGGACTCTCACTTCTTTACCCCGTGGACTAGGCATATTGGAGGTAAAAAGAAAAGAAAGAGGGAAACCACCTCAATAACAGTATTACTCTAAGTATTAATGAACTTACAGTATATACACAGTACAACATATTCAACACAATTTAGTGGAATAACTTACTTGAGTTGTTACCATCAGGGATCTTCCACATGTAGAGATTAAAATCATCAGAACCTGACAAAACAAATTGGTCACTGTCTCCAGCAAAACAGCAACTTTTCATGGTGCAGGAGTTATAGTAATGCTCGGCATCAAACTGAAATATAAATGCCAAAATAATAATAGGCAATTTAAATATAATGGTGCCAAACATAAGCCAATGCATAGACACAATCTTGCCATTATCCTTTAACTTTTCAGTATAAAGTTAATGGAGGTTAATGAGTTTGATAACCCAATGGATAGCGAGTAGTTGTCAACAATTAATGGGTGCCGAGGAAGAGTAAACGGATTGTCTATGTTGTCCAAGTTTTAAGAGTGTTGTGAGATGAGAGGCTGCTATGCAGTGTGGATGAATGGATTATAAATGGAGTTGATATTGTTTAAGAATTGGCTTAAGGTGGAAATTAATGTAAAAAAAATTCACTACAGTATCTGGAACTGTAATGAGCTGTATTATGAACTGTTTTGAAATGTCACAAGCAGTTTATCATTGGTTTATCTTTCACTTGGCTTGAAAACAGAACTCTCAGAGGCAAAACAGTAAAAAAAAAATCTCTTCAACATGGTCACACATGCCTTTGAAGGAAACATTAAAACAAAGTTACGGTATAGTATATACTGCATAGACAAGGGTTTCAACAAGTTCAAAGCTAATAGTTTACACAGATTTGTGTTTATAACAGCGCTTTTCAATTAACTGATTAGAAACATTCACCAGGAGCCAAAATCTCACCAAACAAAGGATGGTGCTAGTCCATGACAAGATTACTTAAAAGTATAATAGTATTCATAAATTTCTACAGCAATATTCATAGTACCGGGTACTGGATGTTTCAAACCCAGGCGAGCATGCTTTGAAAATTTATGTCTGCACATGTATCCATTAAAAATTCTATCTTGTTAACAAGTGTATACTTTCCATTACCTGACAAACTGGTTTTGAGCTGTGAGTGTTGTACAAAACAGGAGGAAGTCTGCGTCTCAAAGCAATAATCTGACTACCAGTACGGTTAAATCTGGCACAGATTGATGATTGGGCACATTTCTTCTCTCCGTATCTAAGTACAGGCCTGGAACATGGTAAATGAATGTAGCTTTCTGCACAAATAATACATTATATATATATACAGTAAACTCTGTATGATTCAGGATAATAGGGGCTCTATACAGTACCAAGCTGAGCAAATGCCCTCAATTTTTTAACATAAAGCAACACTTACCAGTCTATGGATAGAAGCAAATATATACAATTTTATGGTAGGCTAGCCTATGACCTACTATCTTATATTTAGAATAATGACACTTCCATTTATGAATTAACATTCCACACAAAAGTGGCATGGAGTATGAAAAATAGAGAGAGGGAAACAGGAAAAAATGGAGATGAGACTAAGTCTGCGTAAACATTGGCTCACTCAACCACTCTTTTAAAAATGTCTAAACATACAGTATTTGTTGCAAAAATAGTAAGGATACACAGCCTCATCCAAGGAGGTACTACAGCTGTCTTGCCAAGATGCTCACAGACCTTTTTTTGTGGCTACATTTCTTTCTGTTTCCTACAGCCGAGGTATTAGGCCAGCACCAGTTACACAACACCCACATCTTTGGAAATATCACCTATAACAGCTATATTCTGATCTGGGAATATCTTTTCCTCATCACAATACATTTTACCATGCTTCACAAACATCCTCAGGAGATTCTCTTTGGGGCAAAGGGTGAATAGCACTTTTGGGATGGAGAGGCAAGCACCCTGTAAAACACTGCTTGGTGAGGTAGAAAATCTATTACTGTTCTATAATGGCCAGCCATTTGGGAAGCAAGGCATTAATCCACTTAAATTTGTGAATGAACAATGAAACAATACAGTAGTTGACAGTATGATAGCATTTATATAGCACTGTACACTCTCTATCCAAAATATATATCCAGGCTTGCTTTGAATAGCTTGATCGAGTTTTAATAAGCGAGCTCAAGCAAATATGAAACAGGATAAGTGTTGTAATTAGGTTACTAGATACTATGTCAAATTATTCAAAATTTCAACAAGACCTGGATATAAGGTTTGGATTACAAGTATACATACATGAATATCTGTAATGTGATGCATAAGCAGGTCAGAGTATATTTATTACCTAAGGACAAATCTGTGGTGCAGAAATACTATGAAAACCCCAGTGGGACCCAATTATCAATGGTGTGTTTGGATAAGAGACACCAAACACAATTGAGAGCAAGGTATGTAAGAAGCCACCTTCAAGTAATGGCTAAATGATAGTATGAAGTACAAGTTAACCATTAACAGACTTGTTTCTACAATATCAGCAGCCTCTCACACCAAGGCCACAATCAGATTCTTTCTGATTCAAGATCTCCAATTAGTTAAAATCATAGTGCATCCATTTTAAGTGAAGGAATTCTGAGGTCATATGGCACTAAGTCACAGATTGAGGTCATCCGAGTAAAATAATTTTAGTAAAATACAGGGAAAAATATGTTTTAGTAGGAAATTTGATACACTTAAGAAGAAAAGTGATCCCATGAAGTTGACAAGAGATATGAATCCCACATGATTTGGTGTGCCAACTTGAGTGACTTCCACATTGTCTTCTGATGTGACTGGTCAGACATTTTACAACATACCAATTCTCTATCCTAGCTTTTGTGTGACAGGTCCCTTATTCAAGCAAATACAAAATACTAGAAACTCTTCAGTGTACTAACTCCCTTGGTTTTCGGACATCCCACAGCGACACCCCTTCTCTAGAGTTGGCAGTCACCACATAGCTGGATTCAACTGGATGGAACTGTACAGCATGGAAGGCATCATGGTACCTTGCTAGACACACAGGGTCTGGAAAAGAAGCATTTTATATTTTACCATAGATTCTCTGTGACAAAATTTAACATGTATCAAAAGAAATTTAAATTCTACAAAAAATTACACAGCAGTGTGACTGAAGAACCTTGTGTAGATGGCAGACTTTGCAAAGGATTGCTTGAACAGGGATAACTTTAGATATTTCTGTTTTGGCCACTCCAATGGGAAGTTCCAAGAAGAAATAAGACATCAGAGCTATAGACAGATGGGCAGATGTTTTATCTTATTTTCTAGCCAGTGCATTATACAGTATACTACATGTTCTTCTCAAGTTGATCCTTTCCATTACACCTACTCAAGATATTGCTCCCTATATTATGTTCATGCCTCAGACACATACGTCAGTGTCGACAGAACTATACTACACAGTATTTCTCAGTCTATTTTTCCCTTCCATGGTCACACTTATGCCCTACATGATGATGACCTGTCTTCCCCACACTGCTCTCTCTCTCTCTCTGTCATCTCCCTTTCCAAGATCTCATACTTCATCATCATCAATACTCTGTGTCCCTTTTTTCAAGGGATGGGGAGGCTCTAACACCAGTGCAGGACTCCTGACAGGCAAGGGGTCTAGCTCAGAGGCTATTTGAGCCTTTAGTGAGGTCATTATTAGAGAGCAGGGTCCCCAGCTCTCACTCCCCCTTGTATCGTATGGAATACGAGGCTGACTGCACCATCACAATGGTAATGAGGACTCCACTTCCCTACACAACATAAATTTGGTCCCAGGTATCTGAACAGCCTTACTTTCTTAATAATTTATTTCAGGTATTTCAACTCCTTCATTTTATCTCTTGAAATGCAAACCTCATCCCTTTACACTGTAATGTGTTGTAAAGTCAAACATTTAAGTTACTGCTCTATTAACAAGCATTACATTACTCTGAGTAAAAAAATTACAAATTCAAAACAAACAAAATACCTCCTCTGCTTTACCCAGCTACTGTACATCTAAATGCTTCCAACAGATGCTATGAATCATAAGAAAAAATTTCAACTTTAGAACACCTTCCTCTATCATGTCCCAAACTTTGGAAAGCTCTTTCTAGGATACCCAGTACAAAATAAAATACTACCTGAAGATGCAGGTTTTCTCATATCATAGAGCAACACCTGGCCATCTTCCCCAGCACTGGCAAAGACTGAGTCACATGTGGGACTCACTGTTACTCCATACACAGCCTCTCGATGCAAGAACACATCAACCGAGTCACCCCTGAGAGAAAGATGTTAGTTACAAGTAAAATTTAATGGGCAGTCTGTATAGTATACAGAAATAGTAAAGTATCTCTTTTTTTCTTTTTGGTAGAAATGGCACACAACTGAGAAAAAACTAATGTTGTCTCCAGTAAGGTACGGTACTTACGTATTCAAGTCATGGACTATAACTTGTTCATCATTGCCAGCTGAAAATATTTTTGTGTTGTTGGAATCAAAACTAAGGCAAAAGATGTTGCTGTTGTGCTCGCCCTTCATTGAGCGTGGATGGTACTGGGTGTTGTTAGAGAGAGCAGCCTCAACATTCCATAGCAGCACTCGTCTGTCATCACCACCTGCCACAAAAACATTTACAACAATTAGACAATGACCTGAGTAAAGGGAGCTGTTGGAGAGATTTGGATTTCTAACAACCACCTGAATTTTTTTTCAACCTTGAAATGGACCGAAAGATCACAAATTTCATGAAAAGGCTTGTCACTACTTACAATACATCTCATCATATCCCTTAAGTATTTAGAGGTCTCTGTCCTATCACTACAGTTGGTTTCTTTCCAATGATGGAAGTCCTAAGTACAGTATTCCAATTTTTCCTCATAGTTCATTTTTTTCAACTCTGGAGAAGGGAGGAGATTAGGAAAGCAATACGAAAGTTAAAAATGGGAAAGGCACTAGGGGTGAATGGGATAACTGCTGAAATGTTAAAGTGTGGGGGGGAGGTACTGGTAGTGGAGGAGTGGATGTTGCTTATATTCACATTGGCCTGGAGGCAGGGAAAGGTGCCAAAGGATTGGAGGAGAGCCATAACTGTGCATCTGTATAAGGGGAAGGGAAGTAAGTATGGTAGCTATTGGGGAATAAGCATTCTTAGTGTACCAGTGAAGGTTCTTACTGAGAGACTGATTGAAGTAACAGTGAGAAGCAGGGAGGGTTTAGAAAGGGTAGAGGATGTGTGGATTAGATATATGCATTAAAATCAACAGTGGAGAAATATTTTGGGAAAGGTAGGAAGTTGTATGGTGCCTTCATGGACTTGGAGAAGGCATATGCTATATAATGGTGATAGAAGAGCTATGTCAGAGGTGTTAAGGATTGTGCACTATGGTGCTGGATGGTCTTTACTGAAAGGCATTGAGGCATTTTATGCAGAGGCAACAGCATGTGTGGCAGAGGGTGATCTAAGTGAGAGTTTTAATATTAGTGCAGGGCTGAGACAGGGGTGTGTTAGGTTACCATGGCTGTTCAATTTATAGCTTATACAGTGTATGGATGGTTGGATGAGAAAGAAGAAATTCAAAGTGAATGGCCTGGGGGCAAAGCTGACAGTGAATGGAGTAAATTTGTCCTTGATGGCAAGTTTATTTGCAGATGACACTATGCTGATAGCTGAGAGTGAAGGGGAGTTATAGAGGGTGGTGGATGAGTTTCAGTCTGTGTGTGAACGAAGGAAACTGAAGGTGAATATTGGGTAAAAGTAAGATGATGGTATTTGGAAGGGCAGAAACTGAAGTGATTGACTTTGCCACACCCTACAGAGTTCGAGTATCAACTGGGACGAAGTGTGAGATAACTCAAGGGGGTGAGAGGATTAAAAAATTTCTGTGTAAACATGGAAGTATGGAAGGAGAAATTAGGGAGAGATCAATGAGGGGTAGACAGGTCATAGGATCACTGGGGAGTATTATGAAGGGTAGAAGTATGAGTATGGAAGTGAAAAGGGGACTAGGAAATAGTATTATCCTGCCAACACTGATGTATGCATCAGAGACATGGACATGGAGTAGGGCTCATCAGTCTAGAATAGGTGCAGTGGAAATGAGTTACTTGAGAGGAGCATGTGAAGTTTCTAGGTGGGATGGAGAAAGTAATGAGAGTGTGTATGAGAGATGTGGTATGAGTGAGAAGGCAATAAAGTGTGGAGTGGTTGAGATAGTTAAGTGTACTACACTGAGGTAGTTTGGACATGTAGAGAGAATGCAAGGTGAGGAATTTGTAAAGAAGGAAGTGAAGTTGTGGCACCTGGTGTGAGAGGCAGACCTCCAATTAGGTGGCAGAATAGCGTGGAAGAGTATGCAAAGGAGAGTAGCATGAGGGGCAGGGGAAGGCTTGATCAAGTAAGGAGGGAGTGTTGGAACAGGGAGAACTGGAGGTACTTCTGCCGTGGCCACCCCCTTGGGGAGAGTTCCCAGAGGGAGCAAGGCATCAGAGCTATAGATAGATAGAAATACAACTCTGCATCGTCACTATCATACAATCAGTATGGTGGAGGTACCACATCTATGATATTCTAACTACAGCTGTGAAAAAAATTACCGTTAGTGCTGTATCGGTCAACATGCGACAATACCATATCTATATTACAACAATAAAAATCAACGGTATTTATTGAAAGGATTACTATTTTGTAGCAGTGTTGCCAGATCCAGCTAGGTCCCAGTATTTTGCCCTGGTCATTTCCTATACTTTACCATGGTTATTTCCCGGTAGTTTGCCCAGGTTAGGTCCCGGTAGTCTGCTGAGGTCTAGGTTAGGTTAGGTAAGGTTAAGTTAGGTTAGGTAAAGTCAGGCTAATTTTAAAATGCCCCATTTGAATATGGGGCATTTGCAAAAGAAATTCCATACAAGAAAATAGTCTTAGAATGGTCTAAATAAATGGGTAATGAAGGTAGAAAAACCGGTAAATTTACAGAAAACCTGGGTTCACTATTTTGTATATACTAGTATCATTATCCACTATTTTGGACCATTCTAAGACACTTTTCATCTATGGTGTTTTTCTCGGAAATTTAAACATAATTTGGAAACTAGTCTTACCTGACCTGATTTAACCTAACCTAGACCACAGCAGACTACCGGGACCTAACCTGGGCAAACTACCGGACCTAACCTGGGCAAATACTGTGTATAACCGGTGTAAACTATCATAAAGTGACTGGGGCAAATTTCCAGGACCTAGCCTAATGTGGTATTACTGCTCAAGCCTAGCCCAAAACCTAGTTATTCTGTAATAATAGCGAAAAACCGTACACAATAACGGTAATTCTTTCAATATTTACCAAATCAACCAAAATATACTTACCCGATACAAGTAAATCTCCCTCATGGGAGAATTCAATAGCATTGACACATCCATAATGTGCATAAAGATCTTTTCTATAAAGGTTCCGAGAGGAATTCAATCTTTGTGACAGAAATGAGGAAGAGGCCACTGATGGACCCCAGTCTGGCCGTGCTGAGTGGTATGTTCGCCAATCAAGGTAACGTACAGAACACCCTGATAGTTCACTTATCTTCCCAGAAGTCTTCATGTTTTTCCTTATTATACACAACTCAAATTATATGTACAATATTGTCATTTACTTAAAAATGTACATTTGGTATCCAGCTCAACTTGGCAATGCAAAAGTAAATTCATCGTCACTTAAGTTACATATGAATCTTTAGGCTTTGGAAACTGTTCAGCCATTTAACTGTAAACTAAATTCGTGTACTTATCACAATATTTTCATTTGTAATTACATCACACTTCACTAAATTGATATAAATCCTGTTTACGTGAAATATCAAAGGACTCGTGATGGTACCCGGTCGTCTTTCTTCTCACTATAAGTTTTCCCCGGGACATCATCTTTATTGTCCATATACATTAACTATAGACAATGCAGGATACATGTGTGAAGGGTAATGTGAAGGAGTACACGGTGTGAGAAACGTCAGGCTGGGTCAGCTGGTCGCCACCTGATCTTTGTTTATGTTCCTAGCTTCCCTGGGAGGACCACCCAAGGCCAGGCTTTTACCTTCCCTTTAAAGTCACACGCACTATTATCACTCTCCAGCTATACACTGTATGGTAGAGAGGCATATCTGCTATGATTATCATGCTACTAGAATAACGATAAAACCATAACTGGCCGAACGGAGATGAAAACGTGATTGAACTAAAGGTATCAGCTGACGGGCCCAAGCACCTCCATGGCTCCACGCCTGCTTCCTCCACCAATAATAAAGTGCAGCGTTGCCACGCTCACACCTTCTATCATTAATTAACATTTATCAAGTAAAATTAGAAATTCAATATATTATTACTTTAATAAATAATACTGACTAAATCAGTAAGCTATGTTGTCATTCATAAAACTGCTAGTCGTCACTCCCTCAGAGGAAATAAAATTTCTCAAGCAGAATTGCACGTACCGTACTATTACTCCGTGTCTACTATAGAAGGAAAAGAAGATTTTAGCAGTAAAATATCTAAGCAAAAAATAACATGTTCAACATTATCGTCGCTCCTTTCTCTTCGAAGAATACTGATCTAACACAATTTTATCCCGGTTACAATATTACAAGAGAGCATACAAAATATCTCATTTTTTTGGTCCTCACTAAATTTTTGGTCCTCCACAACGCGACACAACTTTCATCATAATTATACAGTATTACACAATCTTATAAGGGATGATCATAAAGAAGGTACCATGGTAACAAATGGTACAAAAGAATATAACTGTTTGTATTATGATCTCACTGAGATGACTGAATACACACAATGTCACACACATACTGGAAATACTTGCGAGTACGGTCTGTTGGAGAGCTACACCGTTGTAAGCTCCTCTCTGGTTTGACCATAATAATAGGATGTATTTAGCCAACATTGTTCGGTACTTTCCTTCATATAGATTTACCATGTTCGAAACTTCAGCCTGTGGGCCAGACTGTAATAATTGTAAGAGGTCGGGGAGGGAGGGAATACTAATAATGGAAGTCATAATTATCAACACGGGGCATTACACTTAACAGTTAAGATTATTTTCTCACGCTCAACCTCTGTGGCACTACCTGGGATCCCTCTAAGCAAGTATATTCTTGTTCCTATGAAACAAGTCTTATGATATATAATTTAATTAGTGTTTTTTAATTGTACAGGGGGAGGCAGACAGGAATTAATTTATTAACCTACCTCTTCCTTTGTTGTAAATTTTTCAATATTAAATAACTAACTATTTAAAGCAGCCACAAATATCTCAATCCCTAATTAATCACAGCACGAGTTATTAGTATACAGGGCAGCAGATTTGTTGCAAGATGCTGCAACAAGACCGCCTGAATTGCACCCATACAATACCAGCTACTGAAACACCAGCCTGGGGTGAACAGACTCTAGGATACACACTACAGTTTATTGGTAGTACATGAAGGTCACACAGAATATGGTAATATGCTGGCGTGCCATGCCGTGCTGTGCCGTAGTTGCTGCAGGAGAGTTGGCTGGAGGTAGGAGGTTACTTTGCCACTACACTACCTATGGAAATAGTCTCCACGTACTACACATGACTACCTGGGGAGCCTCACCTAACAAACCCATTTAGATAGTGTTATTTTGTTTTTTGGTATGGCTGGTACTCTAAATTGGATATTTGATCACACATTTTTCAACACCAAATTAAAATCAGTGTGCAGTAACCTTTGCTTCAATAAACTTTTCAGTTAGTGCTGTAATGAAATTATCTGGTCCTCATCTCAAAAATGTTGTCTAAAATTGTCACCCTTTAGCCTTCTGTGCAGTAGATGAATCGATGATTTCTCAAATTCTTTACTTTCTATATAAGAAAGAACAGCTAGTGTGCATCTTGTCTACAGCCTTTGCATACTACAGTATATGGAAAAAAATTAATTGTTCTCCACTAAATAAAATAATACTAGCAAAGACATTATCACTAACATGCACACTTCTGTATAGTGTAATCACTTAATCTCTGCTCTTATCCCATAACTCTGGTTAAATAAATTATTTAACATGTGGTTGAACATCTTTTATTAGTACTGTATTAGTTGAAAGAAATATATAAAGAAAGGAAGATTTCCTCAAACTGTGTGGTTCACCTAGTAACTGAAAACTACATAATGCAGTATAAGCAATATATAATAGAGTACTAAAAACTGTATTTTGCTACTCCCAAAAGTGTCATTTAAGAGGTTCCTTATAGATTACTTTTAGCCACGATCATCCTACCAACTTGTGCATAACTGCCGAGATGTTAAATACTGTACTGTATATACATAAGGTAATGGGCTCAGGAATTATACCAGTTCATATTTCTTTTTTTTATAAAGCATTTGTTTGACAGCTGATTAGGCAACTTTTGAGGAATTGCCGTTTTGATCATGTGCAATGTGTAGCCCCAACTAAAAACAGTTGTATCATAAGCATCCTACACCCATGCATTGCTCAATAATGTACATCACTTATTGTTGAAGCATATAAAAACATTTTAATGAATGTTCATAGCTTTATATGCTTTGAAAATAATGTATTATTGTTCATTTAATAGTGTGTATCAATTAATAATAAATATTATCCTGATTGCACTGGAAGTGGTACCAAAGGGAAGCAAGAGAATATAAACAATTATGGTGTCAAGGACCATGCCTGAGTTTTTACTTCTTTCTACAGAATTACACTCTCATATACCATCAACACAACAACAATAATTGTAACAAATGAAATTTGTTCACTTTAAAGTGGTGTCACAAATATAAGCAATGCTGAACTGAGTTTATTGGGATGTGTCAAAGGTCAGCAAATAATGCAAACAAAGATGGTATCAGAATCAACATAAGAGATTTAACAGTACTGTACTGTACTTCTGTCCTGGACATCACCACCTTATAAACCACCAACAGTAGTCAGTGGTGCACCTACAAGGTGTGTGGACTTTATATAATCTGCCGGTAAAGACACAGTACAGTATTTCATAGCTTTGCCAAACACCACATTGATTATATATATACCGGTATACTGTACTGATGAAAAAAAATGTTTGAGAAACCTAACAACTTTGAAATAAATTATCATAAGATAAAACACAAGAATTAAGCTGCATTTATCTTCTTGCACAATTATTTACATTCCTGTACTTTGATACATTTCATATCAAATTAGTGTAAGAATCACCATTTATCCATGACCTTTTCTATTACCCATGCCATGCAAGCACCTCCAATATCCAGAATGCCATTACAAGTAGAAAACTGTAAAGTTTATTTTGTGTAAGGCACATCCTGACTTTTTCTGGAAAACTTATGGCTTATAATAGCATAAATATGGTGCTACTGATGTACTACATATACTGTACCACAAAACACTGTCCAAATTATATTGGTCTTACAAACACATATACAGTATGGTATGAACTTGGAAAATGTACAGTAGATACAATCTGGTACTGAAACCAACACCGAACACAAGTACTAGACAATACAAAGCTGGGGACTTAGGTCCCGTATGCCGATGATTACTTACAGTAAATATAACCGAAAAAATTGTCATACACAAAAATTAAATTTAAAGAAATTGTTGGAAACTTACTATGCAAAGTTAAAAATGAAAAAGCATAACACCAGGATAACTAATTCCTATAATTATTACAAATGTTTTCACTCATTCATCATAATATCATTGCGACTGTATTAGGAAGTATCGTCACAGAATTCAATGATATCCGTTCAATAAGTAGCACTGGATTTTCTTATATTTCTGTGAATTGGTATTGATCAAAAAATTAAAAAACATATCTCAAATCATTTTCAAGAACAAAGGTTATATATAGTAAGTGATACACAGGACAGAATATGAAGAAAAGTTACAATACAGTCTCTATACGGTAACATCAGTACAGTAGGTACCAGGTCCGTAGCTGTCATAGAAGGCTTATGATCTAGCATAATAATACAGTATGAATTCTGCTTGGCATTAATGACCACATTACAGTATTGCGTGTTCAAAGCCTAATGCAAAGTGTGACGGTACTTACTAGCACAGCCGTACATCATCACATCTTCATGACTGAGGCGCTACATCTGTTATTTGAACTTATGTAGGTGACACTCTGCATCATAAAACTTTGATCCACAATCATGAATTGCAAATACAGTATGTTATTGTAAACATTATTTTCTCCTATTTTTTGACACACTTTTAATTTATTCTGAAACTGGCCCGACATCAATCATGATTGGTACATTCAGGGTGACAATGCGTGCTTCAGTGGCAGTGGCTACTGTATTTGTGTAGTCATATCGCAGCACCAGTCCAATCTTCACCCTTGTAGTATCAGAATGTGGAGTCACCAGAAGGTTCATCCCAACCTTATTTGCCCGTCGCCAAGCCACAACCCTGCAAAACATATAATAAATTAAAAAAAAATCTCAGTTCATACACACAATGTGCACCCATGAAGCAGTTAGTACTTGGAGTAGGATAGGCAGCCCCACCCAGCTGTTGCTTATAAGACCACATTATAAAGTACACTCACTGTGGATCATCTTTGTATGCAGAGGCAGCGTCATGGTCGTCATACTCTGCAGTGTCATCCCGGGCAGCCAAAATCACCTGGCCCTGAGGTAGTGCCACATCCCCAGTCAACTTAAGGTCACTGGTCTCTCGGGGGATGTCCACCACTCGTACCAGTCCCCCCTGTGTCACCAGTCCACCCTCACTACACTCTTCTGTCACAATCCACCAAAAGGTAAGTGTTATTGACCAATATGTCAGTGGGGTTCAGTAATAATAATGTACGGCAATTATTTCAAGCTGATAAAGTAATTAATAACCAATGCAGTGCTTAATGAAATTTCTATAACATAAACACTACAATTGCTTGGAATAAATCTTCACAACTAATACTCTTTGAAAATAAAAAGTATTAGGTCACTTTCTTGAAGCATTTTAATTATTAGCAACATATGCTTTCTGATTTCACTTGGAATGGTACATACATAAGACAATGCCATATGAAGATGGTATTAGTGGCTACACCAGGGATTCCTTTTGTCCAGATACACATACTGTACTGAATTGTATCTTTTCTCACCTTTTTGTTGTGCCTGTAAGTAAGCTTCAGGAACAAATGGGAGAAGTGCAAGTGTGATATCATGGGGTGTGGGGTTGCATAATGATATCTGAACACCATTCTCCACACCAGCTTTAAGAACTATACTTTTCACCAGCCGCACCTCAGGTACATGGTAGCTGGAAACAACACAAATACAGTATTACTGTAGTTGAATGGCTGTCAGCATAAGTTTGGTCCTATCAGGACTGTACAGTATGAGTAAAATTATTATAGTTGTTTTTGTTTTTGAGTAATATTTTACTAAATTTACTTATGACCAGAGTTTGGCTGAAGATCACCGGTACAAGTTCATAATGTGAGTATGGGCTTTATGTACAGTACATCTATCTCTATGTTTTATGGTTACATCATACAGTTGTAAATGCTGAAATTAGTCACTGCTATAGGCCTATGGGATGAAGCCTTGGACAAATTTTTCCTGTTCTCTAGCAATATCATAATGTTCCAGTAATCTTACTTTAACCTCTTTCATCATAATATCCACGTACACATTGAACAATCATGGTGAAATATTACATCCTTGTTTCACTCCAGCATAAATTTTACACTGGCCATTGAGTTCTCAATTTACTCTCACTTATGCAGCACTACCAAATATACAGTATTGCCAAAATTTTCAAGTCTGAATAAGGGGCAACATTGCCTGGTCTCTAATCCTTAGTTTCTGAAAAGTAATTGTTGCCAACAGATGTTTGTATCTCTGTACAATAGCTACTGATGATCTAAATTATCCTTTCCTGATTCACCACTTCCACATTTCCATTCTGAGTGAACTATGATAATATCCAATAACATATTTTAGTATAACAACCATTGTGAGTTTGAGACTTAAAATGATCTTACTCACAATGCCCCAAGCTGGATCTTGAATTTGATAGAAGATGGATTATACTCAGGCTTGGAGAGGTTGTGCTCACAGTGGCGGCAGCGGAGGGAACGCTTTGGTAGGATATGCTTTCGAAGTGGGTACAACTCTGTCACTGTTTCTGGTTGAAACTCGGGAGAAGCCATCCGTTGTTCCATGTTTGTTACTGCAAAGAGATAGCAAGTGGCAAGTGCAAAGGATATGTGATTCATTGGTATAACTTCAGATCCTTACAATCATGATCACAATCATGTAGCAATGTTGATAGATCACTGTAGGATTAAACTATTATCATCAAAATTGATTACTTTGGATACCTTATATATCATGTTGCACAGCTCAATTTCCTGTTTCTAAGTTAGAACAACCATTTTTTCTTTTGTTCCCAACTGTTAAAGATAATGAAACAGGTGCCATCTCTATAATTAATGATGACACACACAAGCCAACAACATTGAGCTGTTCTGTTCAGGTGTGACTAATTAGATCATGGGACAGACTCTGAACTCACATGTTGATCTCAATAATAAATTCAACAGTATTTGAACCAGCTGGAGATTGTATGCTTAAAGCCATAACACCTTGCACATGGAAATAACACAGGTATACCGTATAGTAAATTATGAGTACTCCTCTGATTACGGAAGACAGAAGCAGATTGGCTGTGTAGTAGTGGCACTGAGCTGCACTATTTGTAAGGTAATGTAATGGGAGTACATGGTTTGTTCAGGGGAAATTTTTTAACAGTAAATTGGTGGGCTATCGATTCTTCCAAACTATATCAGAAAACAGACCCCCTCAATGGTACTAATAGGGGATCTGTTTCCTGGCATAGTTTGGAGGAATCAGAGACCTTCCAATTCACCAACTAAAGAATCTCCCTTTAAGTGTATGTCATGTTTGTTACATTGAAATAAGTACTGAGAGGCCATTGTGGACAAATAATTGTATAATATGGTTATTCAAGTACTGTACTGTAGTGGATAATCAAGATGCCATTGCATTTAATGAATATTTAACAATGAACAGTATTTTATATAGAATCTAGGTAAAACATTAACTTTTCTATACCATCTCTATGTTTTATTCTTACCAGATGAAAGTATAACTTCTTCGGTGAATATATCGTCAGGCAGACCCTCAACTTCAGAAGAAGCTTCCAGTGGAATCATTTCTGAAATTTGACTGGCATCTCCCTGAAACACATATAGCATGAGAGTTACTGTAATGATCATCATATTTCTATTTAATGTTCAATTTTCCCATAATCTCCTATGAGGTTTGACTGTTTATGATTCGCTTCAACTATCTATCTAGCTATTGCCTTAGGCTCCTCAACCCCCAGTGTTGTCAGTTCCTCTTCAACACACTGCTTCTCTTGTCTTTCTTGGCCTGCCCAGTGGACAGCGACCTAGCACCTCTACCCCAACAACTCTACCCAATGCCTTTTCTCTCTTCATGCCAAAACCACCCCAATCTCCTTTCTCTCAGTACTATACTCAGCTCCTTCAATCCACATCAGCATGCAGCACAGCACTCCATACATAATATTAAACACATTATGGGAGGCAGCACTGCACACATCTATCTATCTATCTATCTATAGCTCTGACGCCTCGTTCCCTCCGGGAACTCCCCCGAAGGGGGTGGCCAACTACACATGACATTCCAGGAGGGCCCTATGGGAAAATTCAATTCAAGACATGGCCTTGCTCAATGTCTTGGGTCTGTTCAGCTAGGCAGCTTGAGGAACAAGAACAACCTTTTAAATTTCAACTTACTATAAATAGCCCTATTCAGTTTATTATTACAGCATGGAATATTTCCCACCAGTCTACTGGTACATACATTATATTTACAATATTTTAGCACCAATTTCATACAGTACACCTGGACCTGGGAGTGCACAATAATTGATAAAGGCTTTGTATTTGTAACATAAAAAAAATTGGCTTATAGGAAACTTTAACAGCAGTATCATAAGTCTTCACATTACTGAATACCCAAGGAAATAGTTGTGCTAACATTTACCTTTGGAGAATATGGGGAGAGAGGTGTGAGAGACTTGCGGCCTAAAAGAGATGGAAGGCTGTATTTGTCTGAGAGAGATAAATAGGTTGACTTGCGGTGGGAGGACCGCTTCTTTTCACGCTCCAGCTTCTCTGCCTGAGCCAGAGCTCGATAATGTTCCATCAGAAACTGGAGGAACCGATAGTGTTCATTGTCCTGCTCTCCCCAACCACCAGATGCTGAAATATAAAGTTGTATTACAGGCAAGATACTGTCAGCGAGGTGATGGTTACTGATTTCTTCAAACTATTTCACCAAACAGATTATCTATTATGAAGTCCTCTAAGTTATTGATCTGTGTAACCCTGGGTGAAGTGTTCTTAAGAGTTGATAGCTCCCATAGACTTCCAAGTCTCAGAGAAGTTTAGCATTACTGAACAGAGTAACTAGAGTTTGGCCTTAGATGCAACCTTGCAAACTATAAAAGTCACCATCAGATTCCTCTTGAAAAGTTGCTTGTGTGGACCACATTGCAACTGGCTAGGTGGTGCAGCCATCTGTGAAAAACTCCATGTTTCTACATAAAGGTATCACACCAACACAAATTCTTACAATGTTTCTACCAGTAATGGAGAACTTTAACTTTAACCAAAACAAAATGAAGACCATATTTCTCTACTGTACCAACAGTTTGGTCCTTAAGTCCAACATCCCTAGAGGTCCAGCGGCAGCGTGTACAGGTAAGGTAGTACACTTTTCTGGATGAAGTTTTGCTGGGGTCATCTGGGGCTGTTGTCTGTACACTGGTGGCCCGGGTCACAAGTGTGTGGCTGCAACTTGGGCAATCAAAACAGCTCCCACAACTGAAATGATAAATCAAATCAGAGCTGTGTGATAATCTTGGTGATGAAAGAAGATTACAATTATGCCATGAATGAATATGTATGTATTGGCTCAAAGTGCATTTAGGTTAAGTTTAAGGTTGTTAGAGTAAAAGTGGCTGTATTAGATATGCCCTTTGTAATGATACAAATAGGAATGAAAAAGTTTCTGGATTATGTTGAATGTTGTTGTTGAGTGATTGCCATAGTGTACAGTGTTCGTGATTGCTGTTATGAATGATTGAGTTAGAATGTGATAATATAACTTACAGTATATTGAGCATTTGCCCGTTCTGAAATACTAATTAATTCAAAATGAGTGACAGTTTACTATCCAATTGGTTTTCTAATAATGTCACTATATCAAATACTGAGAATAACTATAGTCTGTTCAAAATTTGTGTTCCACTATAGCCTCTATCTATCTAGCTATTTCTATCTGTCTATCTATCGCTATTTCTATCTATCTAACTATCTCTATTTATATATCTATCTATCTAAGTATAAGAGGCCAAAAGGAACAAAAGTTTTGAACAGGGTATAGTACAGTATAGGCTACTGTACTGTACTGACCTTTACTAAAAATAAAAAAAAAACTGATAAAGTAGTTTTTTGGCATACAACTCACCGATTTCTTTTGAGTCGTGCTTCAGTTGATGGTAAATTCTCCAAACAATTGGGACAGAAAAGTGTGTCCACCTGAAATACAATGCAAGAGGCAATAATAAAGGAAGTATTTGTTATGTTTTGTCATTGATAAAAAAGTATGAAAGTGGTGGAAATATATTGTTAACGGTGAACTAATCAGTGCAAACTTTCAATATTCAATCATCAAACATATTACAGCACTTATATATGAGTTATTCGTTAATATATATATGTCCTGGAATTTGTAGCATACTTGACCTACACTAATCTGGACCGAGTTAGACTAACAAGACCTAACCTGGGTAAACCTTGAGGGGAAGGAGTGTCAAACATGGTCAAAATGCACTCACTTAACACTTAGATATTATTCAAGCGTTTGTCCATAATCACTACCATCACTTCTATTCTGTCAAATACATTTCTTAATACATGCATGTCATTCCTCATAGGTTATTTCCATCTCAAATGCATAGCTTTCGTAATACAATTAACCTTAATTGATTCAAGTTTCATTAATCCGCAGTGTGTACAGCGACCATATTGGTGCAAATTAATTGATTAATTACAATGGCTTCCCTTTGTACTGAATATCTGTCTGTCCCTAAACGTATTCTTCAGTGCTGTTTTGAGAATAACAAAGCCAGTTTAGACTTTTAACATATCCACGGAGTATAACAGATGTTGGTGAACTGTCCCATGTGTAATAATTTACTATCTAATTCTATTTAATGCATTGTAGTGTATTTAAAATGAATCTGTAATTAATATCTGGCGATAATGATCGTTTTCTGAGATTGGGTGTGGGGAGGGGGGGAATATCCATAAACACTCATTTGAGATGGATATGAATAACAGATTAGTATAAAACTCACGATTAAACATTACATTCTAAAATCCGGTAAATTTACAGTAAACCTGGGTTCAGTAAAACGTATATATTAGTATGTTTTACCACTAATTAGGACCATTCTAAGACTATTTTCTTCAATGGCGTTTCTCTCGGAAATGCCCCGTTTTCATACCCCATACAAACTTGGGGGAGAGCCTGGGAATCCGGGGTTTTGGGAGGGAGAAAACACGCTGTACACTATGGCGTTGCCTTTATAATATGTAATTGTCTTAAATAAACATTTGAAACCGGAAATAAAAGCGAAATAACAAAGTTTTCGAGACCGATACAATTATAGCCCAAACAGCAGCGTTACAACACGTGTTGGCTTGGGTTGGGCTAGATATTCAAATCAAATGCTTATTTTGGGAATTAATATTACCTAACCTAACCTAGACCACGACAGACTACCGGGACCTAACCTGGGCTAACTACCGGGCCTATCCTGGGCATAAAACCGGTATAACAAATAGAAGTAGTTACCGGGTAAATAACCAGGAACGTATATGGATACAGGACGCTCAAACACAGTATTCCCAAAACAAAATATAGCCAATACAGCCACAAGTGGCATGAATATTACAACATTTGCAACACTGATGGTGTTTTCCCCCACCCAAAACCCCGTATTCGCAGGCTCTCCCACAAGTTTGTATGGGGCATGAAAACGGGGGCATATCTCGAAAACTATTCATTTCTAAGAGAAACAAAGTTAAGAAATGTATTATAAAGGCAACGCCATAGTGTACAGCATGTTTTTTCCCACCCAAAACCCTGTATTCCCAGGCTCTCCCCAAAGTTTGTATGGGGTATGAAAACTGGGCATATCTCGAAAACGGGGCATTTCCGAGAGAAACACCATTGAAGAAAATAGTCTTAAAATGGTCCTAATTAGTGGTAAAACATACTAATATATACGTTTTACTGAACCCAGGTTTACTGTAAAAATACCTAAAATCCTTTGGTCCTAGCCGGAATAAAGGATTATAAACAAAAAATATTAGGAAGAACATGTGTTTTCCAATTTTGTGACTGGACTATTACCGTTAGTTTAGGCAAGGGTACAGGACTCAGCTGGTAAAATCCCAAAGGACCGGTTTTTCAGTAACATCCTAAACATTTCAAGATATTTGAAGAGAAAGACCAAGAGTAATTGTGTACATCTTGTGACTGACACTTTATGACACCCCCCCCATTATTACCGACATACATACTACTGATAACAATAAATAATTACCTCATGAGACACACAGTTTCCACATCTCAACTTTAAACAATGACGACACAAATAAATGGCCGTAATGGGCTTTAGTACACCACAGGAACATAAT
The DNA here is from genome assembly GCA_034508575.1 of Petrolisthes manimaculis. NCBI lineage: Eukaryota > Metazoa > Arthropoda > Malacostraca > Decapoda > Porcellanidae > Petrolisthes > Petrolisthes manimaculis. The sequence goes on from JAWZYT010005428.1 coordinate 112,532, forward strand.
AACTTGACTCTATCCACCTGAAAGAGGTGCGCCATGTTGACATTAGAAATGACTCAACTTCAGTGTTACCAAATTACACTGACAGCCTTAGTACTGCCAGTGTTACCAGATAACCAACTAACCATTACTCATTAACTTTTATTAGTAACTAGCAGCGATACCCGACGTTGTCCGGGGATCTATCTATCTATCTCTATATCTATCAATATGTATCTATCTATCAATATGTATCTATCTATCTCTATCTGTATCTCTATCTATATATATCTCTATCTATCAATATTTATCTCTATATCTATCTCTATCTATCACTCTATCTCTTTGTTTTGACTCCTCCAAAGAGAGAGTGTGTAGAAAGGGGAGAGAGAGCGTCTATCCATCTATCTATTTATCTATCTGTCTATGTCTATCTATCTATCTGTCTATGTCTATATATCTTTCTATCTATCTATGTCTATCTATCTTTCTATGTCTATCTATCTATGTCTATCTATTCTATGTCTATATATCTTTCTATCTATGTCTATATCTATCTATATATATATTCTATCTATCTATATATTTTATCAATCTATATATTCTATATCTATATATCTCTATTTTTTTTTCTCTCTCTCTCTACACACACAAATACACACACACACACAATTACTTTTTCTCACACACACGAACACACATTCTCTCGCTCTAAATTTCACGCACGCACATTATTAGTAACATTATTTTATACTGAATTGTTTATAATATACGAATAAAGGAATAAAGAAAAAACGAAGGAAGGAAGGAATAAAGAAAAAATGTAACAAAGAAAGAATTGTCAGGATTCGAACCACCAGGATTCGATTCCAATAAAGTACAATACTTCCCTTCACCTTAATGATATTACATAATTATCAAGAATGGGTCACATAACCCCTAAGCAATCCATATAATCTCATATAAGTTAAATTAGATACGAGAACATAATTTTTTTTTCTAATAATTTATATCATTATCGTGATTCTCCAGGTTTTAACAACTACTATTTTAGTAGAAATGGTAGACTAATAGGAACTCTACACCTGCTCTAATCTGTCATTGCTATACTTAAAGCCTTATTTGTGTTGCTATCACTCTATTTTACAGCCTGTTGCACCTACAATTCATGTATTATTATAACTTCTCCTATCCTTTCCCCAAGCTCCCCGAATCACTGCTTTTTGGCGAGCTTGGATGGATACGTGGTTGGTCTTGGTTTCAGTGGCTGGCAGCAGGGTCCATCTTGGTGGATCGTCGAATCCTTTTGACCGACCAGAACAGTTCCGCTTGCTTTGGCTTGGTTTCACCCAAGCGAACTTCGTATCCGATTGACGTCCAGATGACGGCTTATGTCCAGGCAGGAGCTCCAGGAGTGGACTTAAAAATAAAAGAGTATTCCACAAACTAGTCATGTTTTCTATAGCTTAGATAATAAAAGAAAATTGTTATTCGCAGTAAAAGAGCAACAACTTTGATATAATTGGAAAACAACCTGACTATATTATTGAAAAATATATTATCATGTTCAGACATTTTATAAAATATATAAATGTATACAAGACAATATACTTATCTAATATATGTCTTATAACACCGAGTTTGTTTCACTTATTTAAAATAATAATAATAATAATAATAATAATCTTAATTTTATGCTAGTTAAGTCGATAAGCTTATTATTCATGAAATGATCTTTAGTCTGAATTATCAACAGTCTCACAGAACTTAACCTTTATACTGTTACCAATGAGAGAGAGAGAGAGAGAGAGAGAGAGAGAGAGAGAGAGAGAGAGAGAGAGAGAGGTCCACAAAGCAGAGAGGAGGGATGACTGGAGCGAGAAAAATGCCTTTAGTGAAACACAATAACGGAGAGAGTTGGAGATGAAAGGAGACACAGGTAGACAGACATACAGACAGACAGGCAAACAGAGAGGAAGCAGGCAGGCAGGTAGGTAGGCAGCAGGGGATGTAGGCAGGAGGTAGGTTGTTAAGTAGGGAAGTTGTGTGTGTATGAGAGAGAGAGAGAGAGAGAGAGAGAGAGAGAGAGAGAGAGAGAGAGGGAGTAGAGCAGATATTGGGAGAGTTACATAGAGTTACATAGAAACACAGACCACAACGGACCTTACGGTTCACACTAGGAGAGAGAGAGAGAGAGAGAGAGAGAGAGAGAGAGAGAGAGAGAGAGAGAGAGAGAGTAGGACAGATGTTTGGTGAGAGAAGGGGGGGGGGGCAATATTTTGTGAGGGTGGGCAGGAGTGTCAGGGTGACGTGAGTTATGGCAGACTCTCACCCACTGCATGTTGCTCTCACCTCAGGCCATGGAGGGGGGGGTGAGGGAGAAAGGGTGAGGTAGGAGAGACGGGGGAGGTGTGGGTGGGTGAGGGAGGAAGTGTGGGTGAGTGGGTGGGTGGAGGAGAAAGAGAGAAGGAGTGAAGGAGAAACTGTAACAAAAATACACCAAGTGAAATAATAATCATGTATGCCTTAATTAATAAATACTAATAAGGAGTAGAGACAGACGAGTACAGTATAATTTATTTGGTTGTGTTGGTGGAGTAATAATGACATTCAGATTCATATGCATATAATTAATACATCATCAGAAACACTTATTAGTTATTTATACTCTATATGGTCTTAATAAAGTTATATAATTACCTACTGATAATTATACAGCAGGAAAAAAACAAGCTGTTGTCGTGAGTAAACCAAATCGAATGGGAAATGAGAAATTAGGTTGTGCTCATGTAGACAGTGAAGAGAGGCATTAAAACTATAGAGAAATTCATACTGGCCAGCAGACTAGGGAGAGAACGGTGACGTTACCCTGAAAAATATATACCGATTCAATGGTCAAAAACTTTCCCGTCTATTTCAATAAAAGCGTGTTTATATTTTTCTTCCATGGAGCTCTGCCTATTTTTTTTTTTTTTGTATATCACTTGTACATACATACAATCCCATGCACACGTCCATATCTGAGCTGTTTTTTAGAGGAACATATTGAAGTTTTGTTTTACTAATCAATCTGTGAAAAAAAGGAAGGACTGGATGAGAGAGATTTAAGTGGGTGATGAGAGGGTTAAGGTGATGGATGACACACGGGTGATTGGATGACAGACAGGTATAGAAGGTGGATGAGAAGTGGTCGAGACAACAACAACAACATGGGTGAAGGACTTGCATGGATGATGAAAGTGGGTGAGAAGAGAGAGAGAGAGAGAGAGAGAGAGAGAGAGAGAGAGAGAGAGAGAGAGAGAAACAGGGAAGGGGGAGGTCTGTCAGTTAGATGGGGAAGGAGGGTGGAAAGCAAGCATGTAGAAGGGTGGGTGTGTGTGTGGGTGGTTGAGGGTGTGGGTGTGTGGAAGTCCAAACACACACGTATATATTGGAGTGTTTTGGTGGGGCAGCAGTCGAGTATATCAGCCTTTTTGTCTGTATTTTTCCTCTCTCCCCTCCCCTCCCCTCAGTCAGTTATTTACGCCCGCCGTCGAGGGTTCCAGGAGAGGGGAGGGAGTGGGGAGAGGGTTTGCAAAGAGAGGGGAAAAGGGTTGGTTGGAGAAGAGGGGAAAAGGTTTGATGAGAGAGAGAGAGAGAGAGAGAGAGAGAGAGAGAGAGTTTGGTTTGAGGAACGAGAAGGCAAAACAGAAGAGAGGATTGGAGGAGGAGGAGAAGGAAGAGGGGAGAGAGAGGAAGGGAAAGAGGAGAAGAATGGGGGGGCAAAGACGAAGGAAGAAGAGATGATGAGGAGGAGAGGAGAGAAAACAGGAGAAACGAAAGACGAGCAATGATGATGAAGGGGGGGGGGGAGTGATAATTTTTGAGGAGAGGTGAGGAGAGAAGAGGGCAAGGTGAGGACGGAAATGAGAGGTGGTGTGAGGAGAGGAGAGGACAGACTTAGAGGTAGTGTGAGGAAATGAGAGGACAGACTTTTCCCTTTTACGTGAAACTGAAATTTATAGGTTTGCTGGTGCAGGCTCTTAGTTGCTACCGCCCATCTTACCTCCCTGCTCGCCTCTTTGTTTTACTTTCTGTCTGTCTGTCTGTCTGTTGCCTGTCTGACTTGGTGTTCTCTGCTTGCTTGTCTGCTTGCGTCACTATATCTGTCTGTCTTCCTGCTCCACTTTCACTCTGCCTATTTGCTTGGTGTTCTCTGCTTGCGTCACTTTGTCTGCCTACTTTTATCTACTTCATGTTCCATTTCTTCCTACGTCACTTTCTGCTTTCCAACTTGCCAATTTTTTACATCCATTTTGTTTTCTGTATGACTGTTTGTCTGTCTACGTCCCTATGTTTTTACTACCTTGCTTATCTTTCTGTCTGTCTAGATACTGGCTTGTCCACCTACCAAATCCTACTTGTTCTGTCAGCCTATACATAACTTTCTAACCTTTTTGCACACACACACACACACACACATACATTTCCTTATAATTTCCCTAGATTAGCCCCATTCATTCCTACTATCTTTCTCTCTCTCTTTATTTTCCTTCATTCTTCTCTTTCTCTTTCTCCCTCTTTTATTAATTTTTCTTCATTCTTTTCTCTCCTTCCCAATTTTAATCTTCCCAGTTTTGTCTCATCTTTTGCCATTATCTTTCCACTCTTATCTCCTCTTACCATAACACCCCATGTATCCATCCTCGAACTTTTGTCTCAACTTTCTTTATCTCTCCTCTTTTCTCTATCACCTTCAATTTCTTCTCCCTTCCACCTTCACCATCTCTTACTTTCATTCACATTTTTGCGTTCCCACCCCCGGCTCTCTCTCTCTCTCTCTCTCTCTCTCTCTCTCTCTCCTCTCTCTCTCTCTCTCTCTCTCTCTCTCTCTCTCTCTCTCTCTCTCTCTCCTCTCTCTCTCTCTCTCTCTCTCTCTCTCTCTTTATATATATCCTGCATAAACTTTTACCGTCTTCCCTTCCTCCCTTCTTTCTTCCATTCATTGCATTCATCCCTCCTCCTCCTCCTCTCTCATCCCATCTCTCTTTTTCATTTTCCGGCCTCTCTTTCTTTTCTCTCTCCCTCTCTTCTTCCATCTTTTTTTTTCTCTACTTTTACTCTCCCTCAGAGCACAAACGAATTTTTCTCTCCTTTTCCTCTCCTCTCATCCATCCTATCTCTTCTATGCCATCATCACCATCTACCTACCTACTCCCTCAGTCGTGTGTGTGTGTGTGTGTGTAAAAGTATGATGGCATAAAGTCTTTTTTAGTGTGCATCAAGTCCACTCGCTGCGTCCAGTTAAGAATATAAAAAAAATAAGTTGTATGTCATGCATGGTTATTTTTTTTCCCCAAGTATCCATCTCTATCACCAAAACTCTCCTCTTCTCTCCACCTTTTCCTCCCCCTCCCCTCCCCCTCCATGGATAAATTCTTCTCTTTTCCACGTCTAATCAATTATCTCTCTCTCTATATATATATCTCACTCCATACCCCAACCATCCATCCTTCTCTTTTCCACGTCTCCCATCCATCAATCATCATCTCTCTCTATATATATCTCTCTCACTCCATACCCCATCCATGCATCCATCCATCCATCCATCCTTCCATCCATCCTTCCTTCTCTCTCACTCCATACCCCATCCATGCATCCATCCTTCCATCCATCCATCCATCCTTCCATCCATCCTTCCTTCTTCTCTCTGCTCCAGCCACACCTTTTCTTTTCTTTCTAAGGGTAGCTAATCAACCAGCTCAGAGAAGGGTAATTTGCGTATAATTACCGCCAGTACAGGGGGGAATAAAGAACCAGAGGGGGAGATTTAAGGAAAGGGTGAGAGCCGTAGAGAGAGAGGGAGGGAGGGAGGGGGGAGAGAGGAAAGGCTGTGGAAAGAGAGGGAGGGAGGGAGGGAGAGAGAGAGATAGAGAGAGAGAGAGAGAGCTGGTGGTTCCTTCTGCAGGCCTCAGTCAGTAAGAAGGCTATAATTTCCCTAGAGAAGAAGTCTTTCATCCCCGCCCTCACTCACAGTTTTGTGTTGGCATCTAGAGAGAGAGAGAGAGAGAGAGAGAGAGAGAGAGAGAGGAGAGAGAGAGAGAGAGAGAGAGAGAGAGAGAGAGAGAGAGAGAGAAGAGAGAGAGAGAGAGAGAGAGAGGGAGGGGTTAAATGGAAAAGGAGAGAGAGAGATAGATAGATAGATAGACATACAGAGAGATAGAGAGAGAGAGTATACATATGTGTGTGTATGTGTGTGTGTGTGTGTGTGTGTATACTTTGCTTCCATTGTTTGTCCTCGTTGTATGAAAGCATTGTGTGGATTATTATTACCTGTGGTATTGTACACGCTGCTCTCCATTATTATTATTATTATTATTATTATATTATTATTATTATTATTATTATTATTATTATTATTATTATTATTATTATTATTATTATTATTATTATTATTATTATTGTTATTATTATTATTGTTATTATTATTATTATTATTATTATTATTATTATTATTATTATTATTGTTATTATTATTATTGTTATTATTATTATTATTATTATTATTATTATTGTTATCATTATTATTGTTATTATTATTATTGTTATTATTGTTATTATTATTGTTATTATTATTATTATTATTGTTATTATTATTATTATTATTTATATAAGAAAGTGAAGGAAATGTAACAATAAATGAAAAATAATGATGAGGATAAAGGTGTTTGTCTGTCTGTCTGTTGTCCATTAATGAAAAGTATAATTAATTAATAGAACTTTATGGAGAGAGAGAGAGAGAGAGAGAGAGAGAGAGAGAGAGAGAGAGAGAGAGGATGGAGCCTCGTTTGACTTGCCTTTAAAATATTGAGAGGGGTTTTGATGGTAGCGTCAGAACCCGTCAGGACCCACTTGGCTTATTTACACCAACCCACCCACACCACACACACACACACACACACACACTCAGGCACGTGTGGGTGTGGTTCATCAGAGAGAGAGAGAGAGAGAGAGAGAGAGAGAGAGAGAGAGAGATTAACAATGGAAGGAAAGCTGAGTGAGCAATTTTTTTTTTTTTTCTATATTTTAACTTGTCTCCATGATCAACATTTTCTACATTCCCTAATTCTTGTATTCACAGAATCCGTGTACATTAATTTGTTTGTTTGGGTGTGTTTGTAAATGAGTGCAGTGAGAATATATTTCCTCTGTCTCTCCTTCTTCCTTCTCTCTTCATCCTCACTCCTACGTTGAATATATTTCCTCTGTCTCTCCTTCTTCCTTCTCTCTTCATCCTCACTCCTTCGTTGAATATATTTCCTCTGTCTCTCCTTCTTCCTTTTCTCATCATCCTCACTCCTTCGTTAAATATATTTCCTGTGTCTCTCCTTCTTCCTTCTCTCTTCATCCTCACTCCTTCGTTAAGTATGCAATTTGCAATAGACGAGACACAGAAGGAAACATCCCAGTTGGTCCTCGGTATAACCACTACACAAAGTTGTTGAGGGAAGTGCTGAAACGGATTACCAAGAACACGAGAGATAAAATTGTGAGAATGTGAAGAGAAGAAGGGAGGAGGAAAGTGGAAGCAAACAAACAACGAAAGGGAAAAAATGAGATAAAAACTTAAATGGAGAACACAAATACGACACAAAAAAACAAAACAAAACAAACAAAAAACACTAATTAAAAAGTACTGAAAGGGAATAAATACCAGGAAAGAGAAAGAGATAAAAGTTAGACAAAGAGCACAACAATAAAAATACAAAAAGGAAAAAAAAACTAATAGAAAGACTAAGTGGAGAGCTGAGGTACAAAGGGAGAGTTGTTGTTGTCAGAAGAGGAGGAAGAGGAGGAGGAAGAGGGAGAGGAGGAGGAGGAGCAGGAGGAGGGAGAGGAAGAGAGGGAGGAGATGAAGAAGAATTAAAAGGAAATGGTGGGAGATAATTAGGAGAATGAGTAGATGGGGGAAAAAATTAAAAGGAGGGTAGAAGAAAAAAGAAGGAGGTTGAAAGAGGGAACTAGCTGGAGAGAGCAGCAAGTACAAGGCCATTTCTGAGACATTAAAGCCGAGGACCTGCTGCTTGTGAGAGGCTCCACCCAGGCACTGAGGGAGCTGCTCTGAGGGAATACTTAATGTGGGACGAGAGGAGGAGGAGGAGGAAGAGAAGGGTTATGATAGGGAGGGAAGAGAGTGGGAAGTGAAGGAAAAGAAGGTGGAGAAGCAGAAGGGTATACCAGAGAGAATGGTGGGTGCATGGAAGTAGTGGGGAATGGGTGAGGAAATGAAAAAAGGGTTTGTAAAAAGTGGATGATGTGTGTGTGTGTGTGTGTGTGTGTCAGAAAGGAAGGTGGGTGGAAGTGGTGGATGGAGACTTGTTACAGTGAGCGAGGGGATGGCCAGAAGTGATAAGAGGAGGGTACAAAAGTGGGTAGGGGGTAAACCAAGTAAAGGGTCAGAGGTGAATGAAAGGGGAAACAATGAAGAG
>JAWZYT010005429.1:0-29659 GCA_034508575.1 Petrolisthes manimaculis
ATCACTCTTACCTCCAATCCCTCATTCCCTCCCTCCACACTATTTCCACCAATCCCACTTTTTCCTCCAATTCCCTCCCTCATACTCTTACCTCCAATCCCTCCTTCCCTCCCTCTCTCCCCATTCTCTCCACCAATCCCTCCTTACCTCCCTCTCTCACTCCACCAATACCTTCTTCCATCCTTCCCTCCCTCATACTCTTACCTCCAATCCCTCCTTCCCTCCCTCTCACTCTCCACCAATCCACTCTCCTCCAATCCTTCTCTCCCTCCCTCTCTCACTCTCCACAAATCCCTTCTTCCCTCTCTCACTCTCCACTCTTACCTCCAATCCCTCCTTCCCTCCCTCACTCTCTCCACCAATCCCTCTTTGTTTTCTCTCCCTCCCTGAGTCACCATAATCTCTCCCCGGTGAAACTCTCTCCTTTGGATCAATAAGGAGAGGTGAGGGGCGTAACCAAAGGAGAGAGAGAGAGATAGAGAGAGAGAGAGAGAGAGAGAGAGAGAGAGAGAGAGAGAGAGAGTAAGCAATTATTTATATGTGATAGAAAGGGGATAGGTGGATAGATGTAAATGGGTGGTGAGAGAGTGAGAGAAAGTAAGCAATTATTTATATGTGATAGAAAGGGGATAGGTGGTGAGAGAGAGAGAGAGAGATAGAGAATTATAACACACAATGGAAACCAACTTTAAATTATACATACATACCGGTACATACATACATCTATAGTACCATAAACCCTCCTTTCTTCCCTTTACACCTTTGAAGTAATTAAAGAGAGTAGAGGAGGAGGAGGAGGAGTATAGGTTCATAAGGTCGAACACAACACAATGCAACACCCAAACAATGAACTCTAAGTACTACTACTACTACTGTTGTATTATGTATTAACTTGCACTCTTTATACTTTCACTCACCCCATCCCCCCGTTGCCTCATTCATTATCCTATATGGTTAAGTTACCTAATACCTGTCTGTCTGTCTGTATCTGTTTACCTACCAATTTGTCTGCCTGCCTACCTACCTACCTTTCTCTTTGTCTGTTTACCTACCTACCTGTCTGTCTGTGAGCCGCCTAAGGCAAAGGCTCACTCCACCCCCACCCCCTCTTATTTCTGGGGGTGTTGGTAAACCAAACAACAACCTGTTTGTATGTCTGTTTGCCTACCTACCAACTACTTACCTGTCTCTCTGTCTGTCTGTTTACCTACCTACCTACCTACCTATCCCACTGTGTGTTGCTATGATCATTTATGCACCTGCTATCAACACACGCGCGCGTTTTTTTTCAATACCTGATAAAATATACACATCGCTATAACACTTACACAACCTACTGAACCCCCAGCTAGCCTCCCAGAATCAATGTCTTTGTCAACAGAAACACAACACAACACAACACAGACTGAACGTATATCCTTCCTTCCTTCCTTCCTTGTCTATTTCTTCCCCAATTTATTCACCTCCTATGTGCCTAACTAATCCACTCCTTCCTTCCTTCCCTCCCCTGTTTATCTATCCACTCTCTCTATCTACCCATTCAATTCACACCTTATTTCCTTCTATTTATCTACCCCTCTATCTGCCTATCTAATCACCCCTTCCTCATTATCTCCTGGTACAATCCACTCCACCCCTTCCTTTCCACCATTTATCCATCCTTCCTTCCTTTCTTCCCCTATGTATCCACCCTTCCTTCCTACTCCTGTTTATTTATCCACCCTTTCTTTCCTTCTGTTTATTTATCCACCCTTTCTTTCCTTCTTTTTATTTATCCACCATTTCTTCCTTCTGTTTATTTATCCACCCTTCCTTCCTTCTGTTTATTTATCCACCCTTCCTTCCTTCTGTTTATTTATCCACCATTTCTTTCCTTCTGGTTATCCCACCCCCATCTACCAATCTAATCCCCCTCCCTTTCTACTGTAGCCTATATACGTATCTAAAGCACCCCATCCCCTTTCCTCATCTACCAGGTCTTCCAAGTCGCCCTCGTCGCCTGGTGGTGGTGGTGAATCCTGTAGGAGGCAGACGTCGTGCCCTGGCCACCTACAAGAACAAAGTGGCGCCCTTACTACACAGAGCTGCCATTGCCACCTCACTCACTGTGGTTAGTTCAAAGGGGATGGGTATTGTCACCGTGTGTGTGGGGATTTATTAAGGGATTTGTTTATCTCCGTGTTTATCTTTCTGCTAGTGTGTAATCTGTGTCTTTGTATCTTTAGGTGTCGGTGTGTGTGTGTGTGTTTTAAATACCCTACAGTTCAGTCGCAAATCAAAGTTTGGCCACCCCAAGGCCTAGTTCTTGGGCCACCCCTTTGGCTGGCAGGAAGGCGAAGTTAGTGTTAATTAAACATAGGTTGGAGGATCAGACAAACTGGTGTATTGAGTTGGTAACGAGACAGTGGCAGGTTCACTTTCCATGACTTTGGGTTGTTTGTGGCAAGGTTGTTTATGGTATGTGGAAAGTGAACCTCACACTGTCTCGTTACCAACTGTACATGTGTTTTCCATATACCTAATGATTAGTTACAGTCAATAAGGAATTATTTATTACGGAAAATAGTTTTATATAGAATGTTAATTTACGATACCGGATATGATTTGGCATTTACATTTTTACAAATTACAATATTTTATATAATACTTTACTGTACTCTCTTACATCACTACATATGACCTTCTCTTCCCATATCCCCTCCCCTACACCCTAAAGTGGCCTAAACTTTTACACACTTACACCTTTCCTTCATATTCCCTGTTACGCCTTACACTCTATCCCCTACACTCACTACCCATATACCTTACCTTTCAACTGTCCCATATTACCTTCAATTTTCAAGTTCCTCCTCCCTACACCCTCTTCCCTACACCATCCAACTGTCCCTCCTTTCTTTCAGTTTCCTATCCCTCCTCTCAGTCACAGTCTTCCTCATCGTCATACAGAATTACCAGTCCAATTATTTCTTCCCTCATAATTAATTACCACTTACATCCACTCACCCACTCCCTCCTTCCTCCCACAGACAGAGTACCAGGGCCACGGGCGTGAGGTGGGTGAGGGTGTGGGTGAGGGTGTGGACGGTGTGGTGGCTGTGGGTGGGGACGGTCTGGTTAACGAGGTGGTACTAGGACTACTGCTCAGGTCTTGTCGTCTACACCACCACGACCCTCACGACCACACACGACCCCTTCCATCCACCAAGCTTAGGTTAGGCATTATCCCAGGTCAGTGAACAGGTAGTTTTATTCATGTATATGCTCTTAAACTTTTTTTTATTTCTTGCTCTCTTGTTATTACCTGGCAAGTGATGGAAGTATACTGTATTCTCACATACAGTACAGTGTAATACAGTATTATAAGATATATCCATAGAAATTGAGAACTGTTTTGAAAATACATCTCTGTACAAAGATATATATTTATTTTCTCACTGTATAATGAAATGATCATTTAAAAATTCTCAATTGTTCAAAAAAAAATATAGCATCCAGAAAGGTAAACAAATGTACAGGAGTAACCCGTGCCAACGGTGCTGTTGTTGTTTACAGGTGGCAGTACAGACGCCACCTGCCATGGTACTCACGGCACCAGTGATGTCATCACAGCAGCGCTACACATCATCATGGGTATGTTGGCTCTCCATCCTCTCTTCTACTACTACTACTGGTACTGGATGGGTACCTTGCAATTCATTAGCCTTCCCTTCCTTCTTTTTTTTTTGTGCTTCAGGGTCTTACAGGCCTAGGGTGGTCTTCTTTCATTCTCTTTTCAAATTTTCAGTCTTCCCTTCATTCATAATATAGGGTTCTCTAAATCTAGTATGTTTTTTTTGTTTTTTTTCCATACTCTTCCATTCTTCAGCCAGCCCGTCCTTCATGCTACAAGGTCTTCAAGGCCTAGCACAGTCGTCTTTCTTCTTCTTTAGTTAAATATGTGCTTGACATTGGGAGTAGTCCAGTGAATGTATTGTTCAGGGGATATTGTACTCTCTTAATGGTAAAATTCCATGAAATAGGTTACTTGAATTGGAGATGACACATTGTGTTTGAAGAAGCCTATATAGTCATTGTTAAGGAAAAACATGGATGATGATGTAGAGTGTTCCAGAGTTGACCAGTTGTATTATTACTGGTATATTTAAGATTGAAAGTACTGTACCAATTAACTCTTCCATTAGGGACTAGGTTAATTAATAGGTGTGAGTGTATACAGTATTCACGTTCTAACCAGTAATAATGTTACAGGTGACAGTCGTAGTGTGGACTTGGCAGCGGTGTATTCTGGAGACAAACTACAGAGTGTTGCCACCACCATGGTCTCCTACGGGTACTTCGGTGACTTGCTGAGAACGTCGGAGCGCTGGCGGTGTCTGGGCCCCACGCGGTACCTAGTGGCTGGCCTGTTGCAGTTCTTCCGTAACCGTTCATACGAGGGCAGCCTCAAGGTCCTCACGCCCGCCACGCCCCTCTCACACACTTATGACATCGACAAGTGCAACCATGACTGTGGTGTGTGTGATAATGCTGCCTCGTCCACTTCCAAACCTGGGGAGTGGCTGCAGGTGGGGTACACTTTATACCTTTGTACTTTCATCATTCTCATTTTTGTATTTTTCTTACAATGATTTGAACGAGTCATGAACTGGGTATTCATGAAGGGGAAAAATCAATCAAAAGCAATGTCAGTGTTTAAGTTGTTAGAATGGCATCAGGTTTGGTCTAGATAGATTACAGATCTTTGTACTGTACTGTATACTAAAACCATAACTGAATTAATTTTACCCACCTCAGTTTAACAGAAACAATACTGATTAATAACTTTCCCCTCCCCATCAGTTCAATGGTCGGTGGAGTATCGTGACATCTGCAGTGATGTCTTGTGCGTGTCGACTCACACCGCACGGCATCTCACCCACGGCACACCTCGGTGACGGCTGTACTGACCTCATATTGGTGTCGGGAGGGTCAAGGTGGCGGGTCCTCACATACCTCCTCCGCACCGCTTATACTGGAGATGCTGTGGGTTTATTTTTGTTGTTGTTATTGTGATGTGTGTGTTTTTTCTTTTTTTCCCATGTAAGTTAGGTTATGAATAAAGTGTTTATGTAATTGTTCTACAGTGTTGGTAAATTTGGAGCAACTGTTAATCTAGTCCTATTAATTGGCATACTTTGGGGGAATCAAGGCTCTCAAATGTACCAAAAGTCTATTACCCTCAAAAGTTATTAGATGTGTGTGTTTGCATCCCTTAATACGACAATTGAAAACATTCACACAAGTGTCAGATTAAATTTTTTTTTTATTGTATTACAATATGATTTTCTTGCTTCAGTGTCTGTTCCATATGTTGTGTTGTATGGTAATATATATCAATAAATAGAGTAAATTAAATACTGTACATAACATAAAGTAATATGTAAATGTTTAGGTGTACCATATTTTGAAATATATGAAAACTTTCCCATACTGTACTTTATGCAGTACTACTGTACTTTACTGTATTTCTTTTTCAGCTGGTGAAAATTTTTAACAACTGAACTTACCTGACCTAATGACTCATATTTTCCTTTGTACAGGCGCGGCTGAACCACGTCAACATGCACAGGGTACAAGAGGTCCATTTTACCCCTAAAGTAAACAAACCCAAGTCTTCCTGGAACTGTGATGGTGAACAGCTTCTGGAACCCACACTCAGGCTCAAGTCAGTCTCTTATTCTCTCACATCAGTCTTTGTCGGTTTCCTTGTACACTATGTTTCTGAACTGAATTGTATCTCTTCGTCAATTTTCTCTTGCCACATGCAGGCTCAAGTCAGTCTCTTATTCTCTCAACATTTATTGTTAGTTTCCCTCCAGTATTTACATTCATGAAGGGAATTGTATCCTTTTGTCTTTTAATGCTTATCATATTTGTACCTATATCTCTATCTTGTGTTTTCAGAATTGTATAGATTATGTGTGTATGTGTATTAATGATGACTTAGTTCTCAAAAGACAGGTAGAAATCAGTTTGTATTAAAAAAATAAAAAATACATTTCCAGTTGCTACTATCCACCAACCTACATTAGTGGAACAAACAAAAATATATATATACATACATACATACAGAAGGAGGGGCCTGCATTGAGTGTTTCCCATGGCCAGCTGAATACTGGAGGGGGAGTTTGCCCTATAGTGAAGTGCTATGGATGCAAACATAGCTGTTCCCCTTGTAGTCCCACAAGGGGATGCGGTTGTGCAGTGGGGGTTGCTCCCTCCTCCAACAGGGATTGGGGGGTTGAGATTTGGAGTGTATGTGTGTGTGGGGGAGGTGGGGGAGAAATTCTACATTTGGGTATTTTGTTTCGGAGGGTGTGCGACGTGACAGGGCTACCTCCAGCGCGGAGATGAAAACCTGGTATATGTATGAAGGAACCTAAAGAAGCAGAAGTATACATATACAGTATTACTCCTACTACCAACCACTAACCTAGATTATCTCTTCCCAACCCCCCAGAGTGCACTGTCAGCGTCTAAGGTTGTTCAGTCGTGGAGTCGAGTCAGCGGGTGACAGCTACACCAAGACCACCATATCTCCATCGGCTTCCTGCAAGAATGCTTCCTCTGTTTAACTTGGTTATTGTCATTAGCATACGATAAGAGAACCAATTTAGGGCAATCATTTTTATTGCCCCAAAGAGTATCATTACTATTCCAATGAGAGATGGTATACAGTTCTCAGCAGATGTACAAGAAATGCTGCCTTAGCCTCTCTATGCTTGAATAGAATTGATTTGAATTATTTAAATTTTTCTGTTTCATATGGGAGTGAGGAATATGCTTTAGTGATGAGCATAAACAAGTTACTATGAGGAATAATTACCTTATACCAATTATTAAATGGTTGTCATGGCACCCAATGTTTATATATAGTGGCTGAGGCAGTGCTTCCCCATCATCTACTGAAAACTTTGTACAGAATATATTTTTTACCAATTGTCTCTGACCCATACAATTGTTGATACCAGATGAGAGACGACATATTTTTTTCTATTTATACACAATGTCAGGTTGTCTTCTATCATTCAGACCAATAACATTTGGAAAGAGGAATGAAGTTGGCTAATATGAGGTGACCAATTCCAACAAACTCAATTTTATGCCATTTACAGTTGGTAACAGGAATTGTTACACAGGCTATATGGAATGAGAGGTCAGTATTCTGGAATAACTGCAGTTACTGGTCTACCAAGTGACTCTGTGACTGCAAAACAACAAACCAAATAATAACGCTGTATTGCAGTTACCTAGTCTTACATCATCCGTATGTTGTAAACCGTCAAAAACTTCAGGCTGTATGAATTCTTGTGGGCAATAGTACAGTAGACCCTTGATATAGCACAAAAAAACAGGCTTGTACTGTATCCATCATTACATTTTACACTTGGTCCCTTATTGAAGACCACCAAATATCTACCCAAGCCTCTTTTATTCATTACTACATGCTCTACTATGCCTGAGTTGAGGGGATGGTATACTCTTGGTAAATAGTGCCTTGCTTCCTCCAACATACAGTATGTCAGAAAACAGGACCAGAACAACAAAAATAACATTGGCTTATTGCTTGGAATAGTTTAGAGGAATCAGCTGCTCCAGATTTACCAACACTGTACTTCCCCCATATGTGAAGTGGAAAATATTACTTACTGTTGTGTTATATCGAGGGCCCACTGTAACATTAAGGGAACACTTCCATGAATGTCTCATATTACCCCACAGAAAGGCATCTGGTCCTGAGCTGCTTTATCCAGGTCATATAATAAAGAACATCCAACCCTTTCCCACTCAGAGCATAATGAATAGCTCACGCATTCAGTAAAGCCATATGCAAGAACAATTATGGTGTTTATGATAGCGTGGTACCGGTACGATGGCTCTGTACTGTGTCTATGGAGCTGTTTTTACCGATATCACGCCATGAATGTTCTTGAATACGGCCCATAGTGGCAGGAAAATATTATAATCTATACTACACATGTGATAACTTTGGTAAACATGTAACAGACAGCTTCCCTCAAATGGTGATAGGCATCTTTATTCCCTACACTACAATTTACAGCAATTTGGGGGGGTTACAAGCAAGTTAATTCTCACTTATCAAAAATTAATTGTCATAAAGAGGATGGGTAAAGAAGGGTTTATTATATGCTTGAATCATCCCTGTACAGTCAAAACTTTTGACCTCTACTTTACACAGCCAAGTACTATATAGCATTTTTAACAGTTTTGGGTCTGTGAAAGAAACTCACTTACCAGACAATAATTACGGTAGTTTTCCAGACACCAAATAAACAGCAACCACACAACTGGTCATTATCATCATTACACTTAAACAGACCATTAATTTCCTTTCATGTTACTCTTTGATCAGTAACAAAAGTGAAAGGTACGAGATGATACGATTGTCTCTTTTTGTACCATAATTTGAAGTTGCTCTTTGGATAATATCATAAACGAAACTTAAGAGTTGACATGTTTTTCACCACTATTCATAACATAGTTCCATATGACTGAACAATAATACAGCATAAGTAAAGGGTAAGAGATGATAAGTTTTCATATCTTTTTGTATGGTACTTAGACAAATAACATACGTAAGAGGTAAGAGATACAGTAGTACATTTTAATCTCTTTTTGTATCGTACTTTCATATGACTTTTGAACAATAAGATAAACAACAGGTACATTTTCATATCTTTTTGTACTGTACTTTCATATACTTTACCTCTTTGACCAATAACATACACAATATGAGAGGTGATACATGTTAATATCTTTTTGTACTGTATTTTCCTAATGCCCTTTGACCAATACAATAACATACACATCAGGGAAGAGGTGATAAGTGTTCATCTCTTGAATTACATACATTACATTTCTCAGAACACTCGCTCAGACCAAATATAATTAATACCAGATAAGAGATGAAGTAAAGAGCCAACAGACCTTGTTTGTTGAAACACTTGGTCTGTTTATCTATACACAGTGCTAAGGTAATGTTTCTCTTTATTCTCAAATTATAGCACTGCCGTAAATCAAACAATATTTATATACAAAGGTAAGATAATTATTTTGTCATTCCTGAACTTTAGAATTACCACAAATCAGACTTTATTTATCTACAGTGCTACGGTAATATTTCGTTTTATCATCAAACAGAGATAGTACTGTAAATAAGATTGGAGAAAAAATATTTTTATCTTGAGCCGTACAGATATAACACTGAAACCAAATACTTAGTTGAAAATTAATGTAACTTTGTATTTGTGTCTTTTTTATTATGTATATCCAAGTTCATATTCATCAAAGAGCAGAAATTTACACTTAAACCAGGCAGGAGATAAGAGAATATAATTCCTCAATATTATATATATATTTTTTTTTTTATTGGAGGGTTAGTGAATCCTCCACCCTGTACTGTACTTCAAAACAGATCCCCCAGCTACCTGTAAAAATAGTGACCAAGGTAGTCTCTTTCCTGATACAATATGATTCTAATGCCAGTAAATATTTTGTGAATTTTATACAGGCAGGTAACTGAGATAAGTTTGTCATAGGTGATGTGTTTAAGGTATGAGTGGTACTGTATGTATCAATAGTATATAACTTGCCATAGGTGATGTGTTCAATGGTATATCAGTGGTATTGTAGATGAGATGTTGAAGGTATGAGTGGTATATTTCAATGGTATATTAGCTTGCATTAGGTGAGGTGTGTGTGTGTAAGTGTATGTGTGTGTCCCTTTTTCTACATTGAGACAACTGTACTTACTAACAAACTAGAAAAAAATATTTTATTGTTGCACAGAATGCCACTCTGCAATAGATAATTTATATTGCTAGTGAAGCATATTATTATTTAGGAGGGTAATAATCTCAGATACCTGCAATGATAAATAACCATTCCAGTTTTGTAATTAGCGAAAGTGTTAATCCAGAAACTATAATTATATAGTATATTATATTTAAAATATTGTTTATACTGATAGATATATTATAGTATAGATGCTAGTGTTATAATTTTTGATGTCTATATTATAAATTTGTTGTGCATAACATTCCAGTGAAGGATGTGGTATGATGTATAAATAATATACAGTATGTGTGTACAGTCACGAACCATAATAAGTATCCAGGGTCTTGTTGTTCAAGTTTGAAATAATTTGACATACCAGTTAACCAATTGTCAAACATACCAGTGAATTAATTACAAACAACACCATTTATCCTATTTCATACATAAATACTTTTTTTTCTGGGTCTCTTGTTGTTGCTGAACTTTGGAATCATCTGACAAAGGCCTACTACCAGTGAACTAATTACAACGCTACTTATCCCGTCTCACACATACATTCTTTCTGGGGCTCTTTTAATATTCCAAGATGAGGTTATTGAAAGCAGCAGACTTGGATGGATACTTATAGCTCGTGACTGTTGGCATCAAAAGTTTCATCTCGTCTCGTCTCTCTTGTTTCCCTCCACCACGAAGCATATAAAAGGCAGTCTTGTGAATCAGAATAGAGAGAGTGACAGACTGTGATTCTAAATTAAAAGGGGAGAACCTCTTTTTAGTATATTCCACTGCTACTGATTCCTCCAAACTATCCCAAGAAAATAAATCACCAATTTTTTTCACGCGACTATGCTTGGAGGATCACTGGCCCTCTATTTTACCATCAAATCTTCACTCATTTAATCTCAGGGCCTCAACTAACACCTCAACATCTCAGAGTCTAGCTAAATAAGTTACAGGTTACTGACAGTCTATAGTCCAGAGGTTGAGGCATTGAAAAATATAAATACTTCATCATCATAATTTATTATCAATATCACATTTCCCTCTTTTTAATGGGTGGGGAGGCTTCTTATATTATTTTTCTACAAAATAGTAATCCATCATCTACACTCCATTTGTTTTTAACTTAGCAAAAATTTATTGATTGCCTCATTGAATTTCTCTGGTTCTTGGGTAAATGTAATGCAGTCCAAGACCATCTATTCCAAGAATTTACACAACTTGGACGAGACGAGTAACAACACAACACAACTTTTGAAGCCAACTGTACACATCCAAGGTTGTAGAAGGCATTTTGACTCTGTGATATAACAGTTAATGAGTCCCATAGCCTAAATGTAACCCAAATAAAATTATAATTAATGTATGTAACGAATTCCTGATGTATGAATGTATGTATGTATGTACAGTTGCCCACACATGAAGCTGGTATGGCTCGTTACTTGTGTGGTAGCGACAAAAGAAAGGAAAGTAAAAAAAAATGTAGTTGACAGGCACAGTAAAATATCATTACAGTCTGCTTGTCAACAAACTATAACTTTTGCTCACTTTCCTTCCTGTTGTAGGTATCTCACAAGTAGCGAGGCGTACCAGAATCATGTGTGGGCAACTGTACGTATGGTAAGACTTTGTGCTGTACCGTATGAATGTATGTATGTATGTATGGTAACTATAGTAAGACTTAAGTGCTGTACCGTATGTATGCAAGAATACTGATGGTGTTGATAAAAAATATATACTGTTCACAAATGTATATGGTGTTTAAACAATTATTTGGAAATTTGTGTAGATACTTATTACAGATATAATTTTGTTTGGTTGTATTTTTATTTTTTGTTTTGTTTTTTATATATATTTCTTGGTTGGTTTGTTGATGAAGAACACATACACTCAGATCTCTCTCTCTCTTACTATTTTCATTCATTCGCTATCCTTTAATTAACTTCTCTCTCTCTCTCTTCATTCATTTGCTATCCCATAATTAACTTCCTTCTCTCTATCTCACTTTTGATGGCATATGACCTTACCTGTTGTACACTCATGATACGTAATCCCTGACCAGAGATGAACGACAGGCACCACACATACCCTGCATTCGAACTCAGCCTCTATAAAATTATGTGTACTGTGTGGGGAAATGAGCAATACCAGGCGATTCGAATCTTTTTGCTCCTCACACTCTGGTCAGAAATTATGTATCACGAGTGTAGCCTACCTCCCCGTAGGGATGGTGGTATTGCCTGTGGTGATGTGGCCAATACTTTAAGGGTTTGGGCGCCCCTGCAGCCCCAGCCACTCCCTTAAATTCAGTTCTTCAAATATCCCTCTATTCTTTCTATATACCTAGAATTCGTGTGTGTGTCGTTATTTTGTACTGTAGGCTAACGTATGTATGTGTTTGCGTGTTGATAATTAGCTTGATGGCAACACACAGGTGCATTTTGTCAGGATATTCAGTAGATTATAATTATATACCCCGGTCAGTCGGCTACATAGCTATAATAGTGAGTGGTAAAGTAATTTATAAGCAAAATGCATAAGTTCTCAAGCAATAGAAAAAGGAAATAATAAAATAAAAACAGAAACAATAGCTGAATTACCAACCACTATAAAGAAAAGAACGACTCATTATTCTGAGGTAAGGATGGAAACTTTACACATGAATATTAGGGATAATGGAACGTAAAGATGGTAAGTGTGCATTACGAAGCTCCACGAGTCGAATCTACACGGTTCAACCTGGTGATATGGAACTTTGAACTTGGGAAGAAAGCTGCGAGTCAGTCTTCCTGTGAACGTTGTGGAGTGAAGGTGTACTCTCCTCATGTCCGTGTATAGCAGGTGGGTCATTTTTTATTTCGTTGAACTGGAGCATTGCCAATTAATTAGTTTCACACCAAGGCCGGAGCCAGACATATTCTGATGTCAAAAGTCAGACGACATACGATATGAGACGCAAATCACCGCCGGAAAAAGTGTTGACGACTTCACGGCCGTGGTAGTGTCACACCAACGAACAGGGTAGGTAACATGGCGCTGGCAAGGAGGTGTAGGAATCTTTTGTTACTATTATGGCTTCATTGGAGGTAACTGAGACATGGACAAGGTAAATACTGGGTGCATCCTATCAACAGACCACGAATATCATTGGCTGAATATCATCACCTCTTCCTAAATACTCGATGACGAACGTAGGTGTGTGGAATATATAAAAAATGAAACCTCAGACATTCCGGCACCTGTTAACATCTGCTGATATCACGGTCACACACCTCCACATAGCGTCGGCATGAAACGGGCAAACGAGGTGCTCACTTTTCTGCGCCGCAAGTTTCTAACATGATACATTTTAATGGTTGTTACCACGGCCGGTTTTTTTTTTTTTTTTTTTTTTTTTTTTTTTTTCAGACGCTGATGGTCTGACAATTTGCGACACAATATTATGTCTGGTTCCGGCCTCGGTGTGAACGGGGCCTAACTCTAAAGTTATTAGTGTTACTTTTTTAAATTCTTAAAGTGGTACAGAGGGGAATTAAAGCAGTGTAATGGAATTTGGTAACATCTTGAGATTACGGACTGAACTTGTGGAGTTTTTTTGTGAATCTAAAGAACGGTCTGTAATGGGGACTTTGTTTCCAACTTGTGGTCAATATATTAAGTTTGGAGGAAAGATTGGAGAGCAGGATTTTAGGATAGATGCTATATTACTTTCCTTGCATTTGTTCTTGTTTGTTATATCATTAATATTGAGGGCGGTGATGGTTTGAACACTAGGATGGTTGTGGTGTTAGTTCTCAATACTGTTCCTAGCAAAGACCAGCATAAAGTAAAGTTGGAACTTCATTATGGTATCGGGATTTATTATGCTTCTATTATTCCTTCTAAGAACATTTTGTAACGCTGGCTGAACCCTGCTATTCATATGAACCTTTATAGGAGCAGTAGAAAGTGAAGCTTAAGGGATCCAGGCCTGCCAACCAAGAGGTTATATTATTATAACTAGAGAGGGGCTTTCACAATAATCAAAGTTTCATTTATTCATCGGTCACAACCACAACAAAACTATTGATCTCCCATTTCTTAAATTTGTACGTCCCTGTTTTCTTGTAACTTTTAACTCAATGCACTTGTCAATATTATTCCTAAAAGTATGGTGGACTGCATTATCGTTGCTTTATTTGCTTGAAGAACAGTCAGAAATATGATGGTTTGAGTAGCGCCCTCCTTTACATTACTTAACAAAATACAGCCATGGCTGATAGTTCTGGACTAGGGTCCAAGGAGTGTTGAAGAGCAACTGAGCATCATGGAAAATTTAGCATTCATAATATGTAACCGTAGAAGAATTTGGTTTTAGTTAGATAGTTTACTAAAATCAGGGTAATGTTTTCTACCATTGAATGTTTGATGGAGTTTAGTTTTGATATGAAGTTCAATTACTCCAGATCTGGTCATGCTACATTATTATTAATACACTTGAAAATATAATATTGATACATAGGCTGAAATTTCCTCATGATGTACAGGAACATGTCCTAATTAATATATTTCTATTCTTACAGGTGAGTTGGGGGACCGGTACACAGACCAGATTTGAAGACGGCTAGGCCTTGTGTTTGAGAAGCAGCACTTTGTACACAGTGTTCCCAGCCTGGCCAGGTGGACTCTGTCCTCACGGGGAGGGGAAGATTCAGATGGGTGGATGAACTGGTGAGTGATTTGAGTATGAATGTTTCTGGAGAATGATTTGGGTTGTTGTCTTCTTCTGTTACCTCTAGGGATGTGTTGTTTGTCTGCGATTTGTATGTTTGTGATGGGTGTACTGTTCAGTGTTTCAAAGTGTTGTTCCGTTTCAGTAGTGAAGAATTCCCAGTTGACACTTTTGTAGTTTGTCTCTGGCCATTTGGGGTGATTCTTGTCTTTGTGGTGATTATGATTGGGAGGTGGTCAGAGCCGAGGGTTCTGACCACCCTCCATGATGTTCTGGGGACGAAAGGGGAGTAGATGGTGATATCGGGAGAGGATTGTTGGAAGAGGGCAGACGTCTTGGTGATGAAGTCACCACCTATAGGACGAGGTCGGTTGGTGACTTGTTGGAGCTGGGGGGAAAAGTTATGAGGAACTGTAGGGCAGGTTTGAGGGGGGATGTATAAATTTACTGTTTTGATATTTGTTGTTTTCCCAGTGCGGACTTTAATGGCTTGAATTTCTGTGATGGTGTCGTGGTGAGGAGGAAGGGATTTGAGCTGCGCACTGGTTTCTGTATAATTAAGGGATTTATGGACAAGGGTGAGGAGTCCAACGTCATCATTACCGTTGACCAGGTTTTGTCTGAAGGTGTTGTGTAAATTTGTTTCTTTTAAGATGGCAATGTGGATGTTGTATAATGAAGTGAGAGTTCTTGTTTTTTGGTGTTAATGCCATCTATGTTTAGTGAAGTATTGATATGTCAATGTTGTGTGTGTTAGGTGCTGCTACACGGGGCGGTGAGGAGGGGAAGGAGACTGGGGGGTGGTAGGGGATGGTAGTAAGGGTGATGGTGATGAAGGTTGGTGGAGATGTGGGACAGGTCCATGTGTTTCATGGAGGCTAAAAATGACTCCGAAGAATCATTCCTCGGTGATGGGAAAATGTGTAGCTGTGTGGTATTGCCGGGGAGACCCAAGTCGTTCCCAGGACCCCCGCCCCCTTGGTGGGGGCGGGGGGATTTGGCCCCCATAGCTTCCTTGGTAGCCTTGGGGGGGGGGGGTGTCCCACGACGTAGACGCCGCCACTCAGGACCCAAGCCATGTCATTCTGTAAAGTAGATAGAATTATTGTGGGGAATTGTTGAGAAGGGTCTTGTTTGTGTAGGTTAGTTACTGCCTCCCTCAACACTGGGGCAGGTCTTAGTTAGTGAATGTGACTGTACAAATCCATCCTCAACCCGAAATGTCCTGGACTAAACACTGAAAGGAATAAGGAGTGAAAATGAGAGTTCATCTATATATACAGTAAACCTCATGGCCGGATGTAATAATGTAGTCCTAATGATTCTTCAAGGCATATGTTGAATGACAGGTTACAGGTCACCCCAAGCTTGTACCAGAATAAAAGGGAATTTAATTGTCACCAGCTTTCTCTTCTTCCACTGTTTGAATTTTGACCAAATTTAATTCTCTCATATGTGGTCATTTATACACTTCATAAACTTGAACTGTAAATTTTTAAATTAAAATTATCTTTAAGTCTGAATTTTAGACCTTTAAAAAGTTTGGCTCATAAATGAAGTAAATTTAGTCCCTAAAGTTGCAACGGGACTCGCTTGCTGCTGACATGGATCTGTTCTGATTAGATGTACAGTTGTTGCCACGTCATGAATTACAATATGGAAAATATAAACTTTACAGGCTCGTAAACTTAAAAAAAAAAAATATGGATATTATTAGATTGGATGGTGAATATACTTTACATATACTTATCAGATATGATCACACTTCATGGTATCCAAGATGCGAATGATGCAACATGACTTTAGCTACAGACTGTACAGCCATGGGTGATAGTGGTGGAGCAGCAGGGTACAAGGAGTGTTGGAGAACAACTGAACTCAGTCCAGTTGCTCTCCAACACTCCTTGAACCCTGCTGCTCCACCACTATCACCCATGGCTGTACATCAGTGGGAAAAGGAAGAAACATAAAAGGGATATATCATACTCCTATTACATCCTGGTATGCCCTTGTTGTCCTGAGTGAGTGTGGTCAGCGTTGAGGGGGAGGGGAGGGGTGGGGGACAGTCAGTGGTGAGGGGGAGGGGGAGGGGTGGGGGTCAGTGTACGTGGACTGTTTTATTGGTCAGATTGGTTCTGTTTGGTGGGATTATCATGTCATTGAGCGACTCGGCGTTTCGATTATTGGATTACAAGAGGCACCGAGAAGGGAAATGTTTTGTAGAGCGGATGATGGAGAGGCGAAGGAGTGGTGTAGTGAGGGAGATAATCAGAGGCGAAGGGGAATTAGGGAGGGAGAAGTGTAGGAGTGGAGGAGAGGGAGGGAGAAGTGTAGGAGGGGGGAAGAGAGGAGAAATGTAGGAGAGGGAAGGAGAAGTTTAGGAGTGGGGAGAGAGGGAGGGAGAAGTGTAGGAGGGGGGGGAGAGGGTAATGAAGGAGAAGTGTAAGAGGGGAGGGAGAAGTTTAGGAGTGGGGAGAGAGGGAAGGAGAAGGGTGGCATGGTGGCAGGGGAAGGAAGGGAAGGGAAGAATAGTGGCAGGGGAAGAAGAGTGGGAAGGTAAGAAATTTGTGGCAGGGGAAGGGAGAAAGAAGTGTGGGAGGGGGAAGGAGGTGAGGAAATGTGTGTGTGGGAAGGGGAAGGAAAGACAGAAAAGAATTATTTATATATATAAAAAAAAAGGACTGGAGTGAAAAGAGGGAGTCACGTGACCAACCGTACACTGACGCAAACTAGTACCGACACACACAGACCTTATATCCCTATCACACAGTAGGCAAGAGGATAAAAAATAAGGAGGGGAGAGAAAGAAGGGAGAGGAGGAGGGGGAAGGGAGAGAGAAAGAAGGGAGAGGGGGGGGGGGAGAAAGAAGGGAGAGGAAGAGGGAAGGGAGAGAGAAAGAAGGGAGAGGAAGAGGGGGGGGGGGAGAGAAAGAAGGGAGAGGAGGGGTGGAGGAGGCGGGGAGAGAGGCATATATGAATAGGAAAAGCTAACGTATTTTTAAACTCTCTATTATCATACTTTGAAATTTACACACACACACACACACACACACACACACAGTCTCGATTACAAATAAATACTATAATAACAGTCTCTCTTTCTCACCCTCCCTCCAAGACAACCAACCACTCGTGTAACCTGATAAGTATGGTCCAATCCTGTTAACAGAATACATACATACATACATACATTCCTTCCTTCCTTCCTTCCTTCCTTCCTTCCTTCCTTGCTTCCTTCCTTCCTTCCTTCCTTCCTTCCTTCCTTCCTTCCTTCCTTCCTTCCTTCCTTCCTTCCTTCCTTCCTTCCTTCCTTCCTTCCTTCCTTCCTTCCTTCCTTCCTTCCTTCCTTCCTTCATTCATTCATTCATTCATTCATTCATTCATTCATTCATTCATTCAATATCAGACAGACCCTTCATTCATATACATACCAGACAGACTCTACATATGTACATACACAGACAGACATACATAAATACTATACATACCAGCTGATAGTCTACATACATACATACATACATATATACCAGTTTCGTTGGAGGCAAGGTGTGTGTGTTCCATTTCTCTCTCTCTCAGAAAGTATATAAAAAGATGTTGACCTACACTGAAATGGTATCTTATAGAATACCCGAACTGAATGGGGTGATAGTGAAAATTCCTACGTTACTCATTGTAGGGGGAAAATACATCCGTTTTCTCTTAAGGCAAAGTTTTAGGTTTTCTCTCGTAGGTAGGTAGGTGAATATTTTGTATGTTCGCGTCTAAATAATTATAATGCTACCAAAACTGTGAATACCATCATTAAATATATACGTATATCTAAAAATAACAATTTTAATTATATATGTATAGGCCTACCTAGTTTTATTTCTAATCCAAAATAATTAAATTAACTATATTTCAAAAATTAGTATAGTTAAATATGTAACAAATATAATGTCACATCTACCCCAATACCGAGACCCATTATTTACCAACTATATACTATACTGGCTCAACCCCTGCTTAGGTTAGGTTAAAGTAGGTTTGGTTAGGTCACTTAATTAATGGTAAAATAAGCTGTGAAAGGCAATGTGATTATTATTAAGGTTCTCCTATGGTTAGTTTTATTGCTACAGCACAAGTGATATCATGAATATATTGTGTGTGTGTGTGTGTGTGTGTGTGTGTTCACCCCTCATTATGAATTTACTGTGTGTGTGTGTGTGTGTGTTTACCCCCCTGAGAAGAAGGGGTTAAACCAGTATACAGTTGGTACAAATATTACTGAGACAGACAAGGGACTTTGTGCTCTGACCTTGCAGGTTTGTTTTGGTCTTTTCAACGGCACCTCTTTTGGTACATTAGAGCCCCTTGATTCCTCCAAAGTATGCCAGGAAACGAGACCAAAGATAAATAAAAAAAAAAGTGTTCTGTTGCTTGGAATAGTTTGGAGGATTCAGTTGCTCCAGATTTACCAACACAGAACCTTAATGGAAGAGTGGTGTTGTCTCCAGCACCACAAAGACCCTCCCTCCTTCCCTCCCTTCCATCACACTACCTCCCTCCCTCCCTCCCTTCCATCACATTCACTCCCTTCCTTCGTCCACAATAAGATGCAATGTACAGTACGCTTTTATATTTAAGGTTCATTATTTTTTATATTATTGTTATTATGCGTCATATATCTCCATTACTACATTCTTTATTCCTGTCAACAGCGACTGTCTATTATTTCTGACAGTGCACTTTCAAATTTTACTACATATATTCATTTTTTTGTTTATAAATTGATGTTGGCTGTTTTCTGGAAAGTCTTTGAAATTTGTAATAAATAATTTGTAATAAATAAATAAAGTTGCTAGGTGTATTTGTTTTAATTGGAATATACGTAATAATTGTATGTTAATTGTATATATTTGGTGTAACAAGTTGTTTGTTTGTTGTTTTACTTGATAAAAACCTAAATAAAATGTAAAGGTTTATGGTATATAGAGAAACACATTATTCAAAGATACATATTTAATGAATATTTAATAATAATAATAATAATAATTATATTAATAATAATATTAATAATATTAATAATTAAATATATTTAATGAATAAAGAGTTTGATATATTTAATGATACATATTATCAAGGTGTACAATTAACAAATTTGAAATTTATACTACATATAAAAACTGAAAATAAATAAACTATTGGAAATATAAACCTACGAGAAAATTATAAGTAATGGATCATTATATAAATCCATCTGAAACCGAGATAGATTTTTGAGGTACAAACAAAATCATAGATGGAATAGTTAATATAAATAAATATTCGAGATACACAGATTATATATACCCTATATATATATTTTTTTTTTTTCCATATCATTATATGAAATAATAAGCCAAGAATGTTATACAATATCATATAATTATTATACAAACATTCATGATTTCAATATATGAAATAAGCCAAGAATGTTATACAATATATAATTATTATACAAACATTCATGATATCAATATAACAGTCTAAGATAGATATACAGAATTTGATTCAAATAACAATTTAAGATGCATATTTATATACTAGATAATTAATACTATATATATAATTAAATATATATATTATATTAAATAGATATATAGACAAATAACAATTTCAAATACTTAAATAAATAATTTTGCTACATATTATAATCATTCATATATCTATTATAATAACATTATATTACATACATTCATTATAACATATATTTATAGACAAATATTTTCAGATACATAGATAAACTATTGATATAACTAAATAGTATATATATATATACATAGACAAATAACAATTACAGATACATAGATATATCTATCTATTATATAAATAAAAACAAAATTAATACTATATAATATTATTTCTCTACATGATTATATTGAAAAACATATATACAAACATTCAGATTATATTAGTTTCATAAAACAGATAGATAAATACATATATACAAACATTCGTATTATATTAAAAAGTTTCATAAAACAGATAGTTAAATACAACAATTGTCTCTGTATAGTTGTGGATGGTGGTGGCTGCGTGGATAGAGTGATGGACTGTGGCTGTGAAGGACCATGGTTCGATTCCACCTCAAAACACCTAGGGTTTTTATTGGGTGTAGCTGTGTTGTGAGAGAATGTATGTGTGACAGAATATAAGTGTGCGTGTAAAAGTGACAGAATGTACGTGTGTGAGTGAGAGAATGCATGTGTGTAAGAGTCAAATATAGACGAAAAATAATTTCTCTAGATGATTATATCGCATACAAACGTTTATTTATATTATATTAAATAGTTTCTTCCAGATAGATAAATACGTCAATAGTGTGTATATAATTGGGGGTGGCGTGGCACAGTGGGTAGTGTAATGGACTGTGGCTGTGAAGAACCAGAGTTCAATCCCACCTCAAAACATCTGTTAAAAATGTGGGCTGTGTGTGTGTGTGTGAAGGGAGGGAGAGAAGGTGTGGAGGGAGGTGGAGAGAAGGTGTGTGTGTGTGTGGAGGGAGGTGGAGAGAAGGTGTGTGTGTGTGGAGGGAGGTGGAGAGAAGGTGTGTGTGTGTGTGGAGGGAGGTGGAGAGAAGGTGTGTGTGTGTGGAGGGAGGTGGAGAGAAGGTGTGAGTGTGTGTGGAGGGAGGTGGAGAGAAGGTGTGTGTGTGTGTGGAGGGAGGTGGAGAGAAGGTGTGTGTGTGTGGAGGGAGGGAGAGAAGGTGTGTGTGTGTGGAGGGAGGTGGAGAGAAGGTGTGTGTGTGTGTGGAGGGAGGTGGAGAGAAGGTGTCTGTGTGTGGAGGGAAAAATGATATGTGTGTGTGACAGAATGAATGTGTGTGTAGAAAGCCTGTCCCCCTATTCCCGCACCCTCCCACCCCCCAAGCCAGTCCCCTACTCCCATACATGCAAAATAACCACAGGAGAAATAATAAACAGAACAACAGTAATTACAAAAGTATATTTACATCTTCAGAAAATTTTATATATATATATACATGTGTGTGTCTTTTGTCTCTCTCTTTCTGTGTGTGTGTGTGTGTGTCTTTCCCTCACACACACACAGAGGGAAAGACACACACACACACACAGAGACAAAAGACACACACAGAAAGAAAGTCTCTCTCTTTCTGTGTGTGTCTTTCTTTCTATGTGTGTGTGTGTGTGTGTGTGTGTCTTTCTCTCTTTCCCTCTCTCTCTCTCTGTCTTTTCTTTCTTCTTTTCTTCATTCTTCAAAAAACAATCTGAAACAAAAATGAATAATTAATTAATAACAATGGTAATGGTAAAAAAAATTACGGTGATGGTAATGGTAAGAATTTTACAGTGATGGTAATGGTAAAAAATTTACGGTGATGGTAATGGTAAGAATTTTACAGTGATGGTAATGGTAAAAAATTTACAGTGATGGTAATGGTAAAAATTTTACAGTGATGGTAATGGTAAAAACTTTACAGTGGTGGTAATGGTAAAATTTTTACAGTGATGGCAATGGTAAAATTTTTACAGTGGTGGTAATGGTAAAATTTTTACGGTGATGGTAATGGTAAAATTTTTACGGTGATGGTAATGGTAAAATTTTTACGGTGATGGTAATGGTAACATTTTTACGGTGATGGTAATGGTAAAATTTTTACGGTGATGGTAATGGTAAAAAATTTATTATTATTATTATTTCACTACAGTACAAAAGCATTACCCATCACACACACACACTCTTTCCACTCCCAGTCGGTGTACGAGTTTTCTCTGTCAACTTTTGTGTGTGCATTTTTTTCCTTTCTGGATGTTTATTGTACTGACTTCCAACCCCTCCTTTACATCCCATTCTTAAGCCGGGTGCATTTTTGCGAGGCCATAATACGTGTGTGTGTGTGTGTGTGTGTGTGTTCTATGGTTTTAACACAAGGGGAGGAGGAAGGGCTTAGAAATTATAGAAAAAAAATTGAGGTAGAATCCATTTTTTCCATTTATGAACCTTCTTTTCATTCAATTTATTATTATTATTAATATTATTATTATTATTATTATTGGTGTTGATAGATATGGATAGAACACACACACACACACACACACACACACACACAGATGAGTCCCTGAGAATGAGAGAGACAGTCACGTTCAATTACCTCCCCCCCCAACGATTCACTCCCCCCCCCCCCACTCACTGGACCATACACACATCAAGATGAGACGTAATGACCACCACCTGGGGAGAGAACACACACACAAACACACACACCTTATTACACACTCACACACACACACACACCTTATTACACACTCACACACACACACCTTATTACTCTCTTTCGCACACACACAAGTTACTTATTACATACACTCTCTCTCTCTCTCTCTCTCTCTCTCTCTCACACACACACCTACATCATCCACTTGCTATGGTAGAAATGGAAAATGGTTCGATTAGGCCTATATATTTTTACACACACACACTCACACACACACGACCTATCATCATTAATTCATTTTGAAGAATGGAAATGCCTTGAGTAGGTAGGTAGGCCTATATTTGTCCTATTGTGTGTGTGTGTGTGTGTGTGTGTGTGTGTGTGTGTGTGTTTTCTCATGGTGTACAGTATTTATTTTAAGGTTAATTCAGTATTAGGCAAGACATAAGAGGAGAAAGGCATGGAGAAATGACGGAAGAAAGTAAGGAAGGTAAAAAAAGAGAGGAAGGAAAAACAGAAGGAATATAATACATCACTTCATCACGTCTACACACACATATGTCCACCATTACACACTGGACACTGCCTCCCCCCTCTCTCTCTCTCTCTCGCTGGTCAATATATCCTTCAGTATTGTCCATCTCTCCCTCCTCCCCTCCTCCATCTCTCCCTCCCTCTCTCCCACCCCCCCTACTACTCCAATTATCTCCTTGGACCCTCCCTCCCTCCTTCTCTTCATCTCTCTTTCTCTCCATCTTTCCATTTGTCTCACCTCCTCTCTCATTCTCTCTCTCTCTCTCTCCAATTCTCACCTCACTCACTCACTCTCCCCCCTTCACATCAACCATCCAATTAGGTCATCAGTTGTGTGCTGGGCTGGTCAGTGATGGGGGGGGGGGGGCAGTCGGAGGGGGGGGGGGCGGAAAGGGGGGAATTAAATAGCTAAATAGATTTCACGAGATTAGATGCATAGAGTGTACAGATTGGCAGAGATATAAATGAGAGAGAGAGAGAGAGAGAGAGAGAGAAAGAGAGAGGGAGGGAGATAATATACAAAGAATATAAACTTTTTTTTTACTACTAAGATTATACAAAAAAGTGGCGCGCGCGCCCGCACCCGCACGAACGCACGCACGCACGCACAAAGAGCAGCTTAAAGAGAGAGTGTGATTGGCTGAGACGTGAGGGTTAGGAGGCCTATCTGGACCAATCAGAGAGCTGAGAGAACCTAACCCAATCTGACCAACTCTGGCAAAGACGATTACATGGATCAACACTCATACACACACACACACACACACACACACACACTTAAACACACACACACATACACTCTTAAACACACACACACATACACTCTTAAACACACACACATACACACACACACTTTAACTCACACATACACACACACTTAAACTCATACACATATACACTCTTAAACACACACACTTAAACTCACACACACACACTTAAACTCACACATACTTACATACACACCTACACAAGCACTCTTAATCACACACACATACATAGATGTTATGTTATAGAGTAAAAAATAATATATATATAAATGTATTGTACTGTATATATACGAGATGAGATAAACACACACACACACACACATTTACACTGATATATAGGAGGGTGAACAGAAGGTCTATAGGAGGGACTTTTAAGATGAGGTCAAAGAGGTCAGGGTGGAGGTCAAAGAGGTCAGGGTGTTATAGTAAGAGAGGTCACACAAAGGTCAGGGAAAGGAAGGGAGAAAGAGAAGGAGAAAGGGAGAAGGAGAGGAGAGGGGATTGAGAGAGGGGAGAGGGGAATGGGAGAGAAAGAGGGAGAAAGAAAGGAAGGGGGAGGGGGAGAGTAAGGGAGGAAGAAGGGAGAAAAAGAGAAAAAGGGAGAAAGAAAGGAAAGGGGAATGGGAGAGAGGTGAGAGGGGGGGATGGGTGAGAGAAAAAGGGGGGGGGGAAAGAAAGGGAGAGGGGAATGGGAGAGAGGTGAGAGGGGGGAATGGGTGAGAGAAAAAAAAAGGGGGGGGGGAGACTTGGAGGAGGGGAATGATAATAATTTCCTAAGTTCAGTAAACATTTCTATTCTGTTCTTGGATTGTCCTCATGGTGATAACATTGCCTTTAGTCTGTCCAGGCCTTTATTGTGCCAACTTCTGCTATACGATGTTTGTAGTATAGTAGTAATAGTAGTGGTAGTTATAGTGGTAGTAGTGCTGATAGTAGTAGTAGTTATAATGGTAGTGGTGCTAATAGTAGTAGTAATAGTTACAGTGATAATAGTGGTGGTGGTGGTGATAATTGTTGTTGTTGTTGTAATAGTAGTCGTAGTAGTTATAGTGGGAGTGGTAGTAGTAGTAATATTAATATTGGTGGTGGTGTGGTGGTTGTGGTAGTGTTAGTAGTAGTAGTAACAATGGTTGTGGTGGTAGTGTTAATAGCAGTAGTAATAGAAGTAATGATAGTAATAGTAGTAGTAGAAGTGGTGATAGTAGTATTGATAGTAGTAGTAGTAGTAGTAATAATGGTGGTGGTGGTGGTGGTGTTAATAATAGTAGTTGTAGTAATAATGGTGGTGGTTAATAATAGTAGTTGTAGAGTAGTAGTGATAGTAGTAGTAGTGGTGGTAATAGGAGTAGGAGTAATGTTAGTATTGGTGGTAATGTTGGTAGGGATGGTGGTAGGTCACGTGTCCAGACAACCACCAACATCATAACAATATGCCAAGTGTCAACACACGCAGACACACACACACACTTTTCTCTCAATTTCCTCACACCGTTCTTTTTTTCAAGTCATTCTCTCTCTCTCTCTGGTTACCCTTTCTTTCCCTCCCCCTCCCTTCCCTCCCCCTTCAATGCGTCTGTATGTATATAAATCATCGTTTACTCCCTCCCTCCCTCCCACCTTCCCTCCCTCCCTCCATTGCTAAACACACATTTACATTCCCCTCCCTCATTCCTTCTTTCCCTTTCACTCATTCCGTATCTATATCTCCATGTATATATTACCGATGGCCTGCATTTTACATTCATACAAACATACATCATACATACAGATATATATATAAACACATATTTCCTTGTAAACATACATACATACAGTACAGAGAAAATCTGCACATATATAAATTTGCAAACATACATACTTACAGTACATATATATATATATATACAGATAGACATTATTGCATACACACATACATACATACACAGAGATTTTCGCATGCATACATACCTACACACACAGACATTTTTGCATATTGTACAGCATATTATTTTACGATACTTTTGGGAGGTAGGCTAATATGGCCACTAGAATTCGTACACACACACACACACACACACACACTGTTGTTTTCAGGGGTTTACAACATATAGGAAATATAAGACTACGTAACTGTAATACAACATTATCATTGTCTTCTCACACACACTCACATTCACACATTCTCTCTCTCTCTCTCACATCATCTGCATTCACACTCTTTACCACTGCATAAACTCCCTTTTCTCTCACTCACCCTCCTTCTCCTCCTCCTCCTCTCTCTCTCCACCCTCTGACCCCTCTTTCTCTCCCTCACCCCTCTCTCTCTCTCCCTCTTCCTCCTCTCTCTCCACCCTCTGACCCCTCTTTCTCTCCCTCCTCCTCCTCCTCCTCTCTTCCGACACCTACACAGCAACTCCCTTTCACTGATAGCTTCCAATTCAATTAGGTTTCACTGTGTTAGAGAGACAGCTGTGGTTCCTCCTGCCTTTTTCTCCTGTCTGTCTATCTGTCTTTTTTTTCTCCTGTCTGTCTGTCTGTCTTTTTCTCTCTGTCATTCGATCTCTATTTTTTTTCTGTTCGACCTTTGTTTTGTTTTGATATTTCGTTATTATTTTCTCTGTGTATTTCTCTCGTTTCTTTCATTCATTTTTTTTTACTTGCGACTTCATTCATTATATATATTAATTCACTTTTTTTTTCTCTCTCTCTTCTTTCTCAATGTATTTATCTATCAATCTATCTCCCTTTCCTTTTATCTCCCATCTCTTTCCATTACTCATTTCCTTCTTTGTCTCTTTCTCTTCACTACGTCTCTACTTCCCAAAATCATGTTAGCCTCTCTCTCTCTCTCTCTCTCTCTCTCTCTCTCTCTCTCTCTCTCTCTCTCTCTCTCTCTCTCTCTCTCTCTGCAACACGGACATATGCACGACCTAAAAATCCCTGCGTTTTGTGCAATTGCAAGTGTGGTACTGCATGCAAAGTGGCCTTGAGGGGGGGGAAGGAGGGAAAGGAGGGAAAAGATGGGAGGGGAGGGGAGGGAAGGGGAGGGAAGGGAGGGGAAGTGAGGGAAAGGAGGGGAACGTGAGGGGACAGGAGGAGAAGGAGAGAAAATAAGTAAAGGGAAAATAGAGGATGGAGGGGAGAGGGAGGGGAAGGAAGTGAAAGGAGGGATGGGAGTGAAAGGAGAAGTGAGGGAAGGGAGGGGAAAGTAAAGGAAAGGAGGGGAAGTGAGGGAAAAAGAGGGGAAGTGAGGGAAAAAGAGGGGAAGTGAGGGAAAAAGAGGGGAAGTGAAGGAAAGAGAGGGGAAGTGAGGGGAAAAGAGGGGAAGTCAGGGGAAAGTGAGGGAAAGAGAGGGGCAGTGAGGGAAGGGAGGGGAAGTGAGGGGAAAGGAAGGGGAGGGAGTTGGTTGCAAAAACATAAGTGTCCAATTGCGTAGAGTGACAAATATGGAGATGGGGGCTGTGTGATGATTGAGAAGGAGAGAGAGAGAGAGAGAGGAGAGAGAGAGAGAGAGAGAGAGAGAGAGAGAGAGAGAGAGAGAGAGAGAGAGAGAGGAGAGAGAGAGAGAGTGTGTGTGTGTGTCAAGCTAATGCACTAAACTGATTACTGTGGCAACGTATAAACTAAAGGAAGAGAGAGAGAGAGAGAGAGAGAGAGAGAGAGAGAGAGAGAGAGAGAGAGAGAGAGAGAGAGAGAGAGAGAGAGAACACATGTATATATCCAACATCAAGCTATGCCAATAATAAATACAACGGTATGAACACACACACACACAGACACATTCTCTCTCTTTCACACACACAGACAAGCAAACACATATACGATCGAATTTCCCTCTCTCTCTCTCTCTCTCTCTCTCTCTAACACACACACACACACACACTCACAACACACACACACACACACACACACACACACACACCCACAGCCTCGGGGCATCATTTGATCAACAGTCCGCACTCTGCAACAACACAAAAACTCCATTATATAACCTTGCAATCTCGTTTACCCAAGCCGAAATTAACGAGCACATAATTATATCTCTATCTTTTATTTAATCACCACTTCACACCAACACCACCACCAGTCATTATTATTATTATTATTACTTTATTATTATTGTACTATTATTATTATTATTATTATTATTATTTCTTTTCATGTGGAATTTATTTTTATTATTATTTCTTTTCAGGTGGAATTTTTTTTTTTATTATTATTATTATTATTATTATTACAATTATTATTATTATTATATTATTATTATTATTATTGTTACTATTTTATTATTATTATTATTGGTTTTGTTTGGCGTTTACTTTAAGAGCATTACGGTATGTCTATTACTATTTTTATTTTATTTATTTATTTATCTATTGTATGTCTGGTCTATCTATCTATTTATCTATCTATATATTCGTTTTTCATTACATTCCCTTCACTTTCAATTCACCAAATTATTTCACTCTCACTGTGGTTAATATTTTCACACTCACTCTCACTTCCCTCTCGTTTCACTCTCACTCTATTAAATCACTCTCACTTTACACTCATTACTTTCTCTCTCTTCCTTCCCTTCACTCCCACTTCCCTCATTTTTTTTTCACTTCCTTCAATCTCACTTTCACACTCATTTCACTCTCCCTCACTTCAACACTCACTTCCCTCTCTCTTCCACAAATATCACCTCACTCACTTCACCTTCCCTTCACTCTCTCACTCCACTATTTTTTTCATTCACATCACTCTCACTTCACTCTATTTATCTCTCATTTTGTTAATTTCTCTCTCACTCCACTAACTTCACTCTCATTCGCTTCTATCTCTTCTTTCACTTTCACTCGACTAATTCTCTCTCTCTCTCTCTCTCTCTCTCTCTCTCTCTCTCTCTCTCTCTCTCTCTCTCTCTCTCTCACTTCAGCACTTCACCAAATCAAGGCTCGTATTGTAGTACTTAAGATCCAGGGGACAGAAATTAAGGCTTTACCGAGACGTGCAATGTTGAGTGTGCAACCACGATGACACACACACACACACACACACACACATACTGTCTGTCTGTCTCCCTCTCTCTCACACACACATTCTGTCTGTCTGTCTGTCTCTCTCTGTCTGTCTCTTTCTCTCTCTCTCTCTTGCACACACATATTCTGTCTGTTTGTCTGTATATCTGTATGTCTGTCTCTGTATCTCTCTCTCTCTCTCACACACACACACACACACACGACGCGTTGATTGCAAGATGAGGACCCCCGATGATTGAGGCAAGACACCGACTGAGTTGCAAGGTGGGGGGGAGAGAATAGGGGGGAGGGGGGGAGGAAAGAGAGGGAGGGTTGCAAAGTTGAAAAAAATAATTGAGAATGAGTCATAATTTTAGTCTTTTGTCCCTGCTACTGTAATTTGGTGTGTGTGTGTGTGTGTGTGTGTGTGTGTGTGTATGTGTGTATTATGCGTTGTTGTTTGTATTATATAGTTTGTTGTGCAATATCCTCTATAACTCTTACAGACACACACACACTCTCTCTATCTTCTCTCTCTCTCTCTCTCACACACACACAAACACATACACAAACAAGACACGAAACCAAAAATCACATCCACAGACATAAATATATATATATATATAAATAAA